>OX276335.1:66545901-66645901 GCA_946251815.1 Dasysyrphus albostriatus
GCGTTGGTGTGGTTTAAGTTAAGTAGAACTTAAAATGATCTCTTTACTCATCATCATCAAGTCCTGTAACGCTGGTTGGGGCTTAGGGTGCCAACAAATCGTTTCTATCCATCACGATCTGAAGCATGATATTTAAACTGTTGACACGTCTTTATCTGGAAGTCTGCTTCTGCTAGGAGGATTGTTGATATCCATGTTGTTATTGTTGTTCTTGGTGGTCCAACCCACCAGCTGGCCATGCACCCTTAGGATTCCATTCAAAGGATTTCTTCATTTGTTTTTCTCTGTGTGTGGCCAAACCATTGCAATTTCCGTATTCTTGTGGCGTAGACAGCAATTCAAAAAAGTCGGCAATTTCCCCGAAATGGTAGACGTGACTTTTCAGGGTTTGCAAGCATATAGAAGCGTGAATTTGACATTGGATTCAAAGAATCGCAACCTTATGCATTTGACTCGATTGCCGAATTAAGGACAGATGACAGAGTTGAGCATCGAGGGCCTTATTAATTCGACCAGATCAGTACAACCAATAGCTGAATCAATACTTCCAAGGTATAGTTAAATTATTTAATTTTTTTAACTTCTGACTTCTGAAGAAAAATACGTTGATGTGTTGAGCGGCCTAAAAGAATTATTTTTGTCTTTTTGCTATTTATTTTTAGACCACTCAACTTTCATTTCACTTTCAGTATTTGAAAATCTCTTTCAGACCGCTGATGCTACGAGGGCGGGTCAATAAGTCCGTGACTTTTTGAATAAAACAAAGATTTTTTGATAAAAAAATAATTTTATTTTTCAACGTAGTCTCCCTTGAGCTCTATACACTTTGTCCAACGCTTCTCCAATTTTTGTATCCCTTCCAAAAAAAATGATTTGTCGAGGTCCTCAAAATAGGCCTTTGTTTGCGAGATGACTTCATCATTGGAGTCAAATCTTTTTCCACCAAGCCATTTCTTCAGGTTTGGGAACAAGAAGTAGTCGCTCGGAGCCAAATCTGGAGAATAGGGTGGATGAGGGAGCAATTCATAGCCCAATTCATGGATTTTTGCCATGGCAACTGCACATGTGTGCACCCTTGCATTGTCTTGGTGAAAAAGAACTTTTTTCTTGGCCAAATGAGGTCGGTTTTTTTTCAAATCGTCATTGAATCGGTCCAATAAGTTGGCATAATATTCCCCATTGATTGTTCTTCCCTTTTGAAGGTAGTCAATGTGGATTATCCCGCGTGCATCCCAAAAAACAGTCGCCATAACTTAATTGGCTGACAAACCCACCTTGGCCTTCTTTGGACCCGATTCACCCCTAGAAACCCACTGTTTTGACTGTTGTTTGGTCTCTGGTGTGTTGTGATGGATCCATGTTTCGTCCAAGGTTACAAAACGGCGCAAAAACTCCTCCATATTGCGATTAAGCAACGCCAAACCTTCCTGTGAAGTTGTTACACGATTGCGTTTGTGGTCGACTGTGAGCAAACGCGGTACCCATCTTGCGGGAAGCTTTCTCATGCCCAAGTGATCATTCAAAATTGAAACTACTGAGCCATGCGAGATCCCTACGGCTTCCACAATCTCTAGCACTTTCAATCTTCGGTCGGCCAACACCATATCGTGAATTTTTTCGATTGTTTCGGGTGTAGAGACCTCAACTGGGCGTCCAGGCCGTTCGGCATCTTCAGTGCTTGTACGGCCACAACGAAATTCAGTAAACCACTTTTTTACCATTGAAATCGATGGTGCAGAGTCCCCATAGTATTTATCAAGCCTAGCCTTGGTCTCGGTAATGGTTTTTTTTCGCAAGAAATAATGCTTAATAAGCACACGAAATTCACTTTTTTCCATTTTCTCCTCAAATTAGTGAGTAGTCTGATAAAAATAGCTGTCAAACACAAACTAACTGACGCAGCAAGTTTAAATTCTGACAGGAGTCAACTGACAGATGCCTGTTGACAGGAGCAGTGTTGCTGTTTCAGTAAAGAGGTCAGAAATTCAAAAAGGACTTACTGACCCGCCCTCGTATGTGTGCCAGGAGACATTATATCATCGACATAGTAGTCTGAATGCCTGAGCCTTCAAACGTACCAACGGTACCAACGCTGGCAACAGAAAGACAATTATTGACGATAGATCATCAATCTGTCTCACCTCTCACACCATGTTGGCTGCCGCACTTCGAAAGGTTCGGATAGCTCGCTGCCTATTTTGTAAAACAAAACATCTTGCAGTTGTTTTAGGACTCCCTTATATTGACATCAATTTTTGGGGGAATACCCCTGCCAAGAAGTGATCTCCATATATCGGGTTTTTCAATAAGAGCGCTACAAAAGTATTTTTTAAATAAAACAAAAACGGTTTTGAATATCAATGAAATTCTTTATTCCTGTGAAAGTACGTTTGATGCCATTATGTATGGAACTCGATTTCTTTTGCATGGCCACCACGGACACGCTTGCAGAAGTCCAGACGCTGAACCCAATTTTCGACGGTTTTCAAGCATAAATCGGCCGATACTCCTGCAATTTCACGTTAGATATCCGTACGAAGTTCATCAATCGTCGCTGGCTTGTTGGAATAGACCATAGACTTGACGTAGCCCCACAGGAAATAGTCTAACGGCGTCAAATCGCACGACCGAGGTGGCCAAGCGACTGGACCATTTCGTGAGATAACGCGTTCTCCAAACTTGGTTTCCAATAAATTGATTGTGACATTCGCTGTGTGGCTTGTGGCGCCGTCCTGTTGGAACCATATGTCCTCCAAGTCCATATCATCCAATTGGGGCCAAAAATATTCCGTAATCATTGAACGTCAGCGATCCCCATTAACAGTAACGTGCCGGTCTTGATCATCACGGAAGTAGTATGGCCCAATGACGCCCATAAACCATACCAAACCGTAATTTTTTCGGGATGAAATGATGACTCATGGAGTACGTGTGGATTGTTGCCTGACCAATACCGCATATTTTGTTTATTGACGAAGCCATTCACCCAGAAATGAGTCTCATCATAAATTGGACGTAAAGCTCTTAACAGTGAGGCTACTGACTCTGAGTTTCGGTAGTAAATTTTAATAATTTCGACGCGTTGTTGGCTCGTATATCTTTCCATCATGAAATGGCAAACCTGAAGAGAAATTTTAAACGATCGGCAAGAAATATTGCGTCGTTTGCTGTCCCTGTCACTCCACTTTTGTAGCGTCCCTGTTGAAAAGCCCTTTACATTCGCGGTTAACTCGGTCAAAAGTCTTTTGAAAATCAAAAAACATGAGGTATGGCGATGATTAAAATTCCGCAGAACGCTCAAGAACTATACGCAGAGTGTATTTGTATATGGTTGACATACGATCGACCCCTGCTGAAACCAGCCTTATGCCTTTTGAGTGTATACTCGATTCTTTAATCTTTATCCGCCCTAGAATGTTGGTTGTCATTTGATTTGGAAGAATGTAAGCTCGTCCCTCGACTAAATCCTTATTTGGCGAACAGAAAAAACGGGAATAGAAATGCCAAAAAGACGGCAAATTTATATCAAGGTCCCATTTACGTGGATGAAAGTTGCTCTGTTAAACTTCACAGACGTCAAATTGTTACAATTCTTAAGGTCACTATTCTGCGGCTGATTTTCTTTTCCAAAACAGCTTGTATCAACGTGTGTAGAATGATTATTAGCCGTTGTGACGGGATGAGCTTCGGCTGGTATTCCATCAAATAAATTTGATGCGTTGTTGTTTTTGAGAAGAGTTATCAAAGATTGGGTTCCCATTACTGAAGGGGAATGTAAAAGAGCAACGCATTTCATTTAGCTGGGGAGCATCAGTACTCTGCTCAATGTAATCCTCATTATGATGGGCACATTATTATTCCTTCCACCTGCTTAGCTGATCATCAATTGATATCAAAAGTGTGCCATCCACATCCACGACAGGATGATTGGTATTGTTTTTTTTTCAGATAACTTCTTTAGTTATTTGGTACAAAATCTCTTCTTCTTGCAGGGTTTCTTGAATTTTCTGCGAGACCATCAAACCTCACCCTCCTGTGTCGTCTCTCACAATGAAAGACCATCTAATGTGCAAAGCGATATTCGCATCGCAATTCAGAACAGCTGTTTCAG
Source organism: Dasysyrphus albostriatus (assembly GCA_946251815.1). Lineage (NCBI taxonomy): Eukaryota > Metazoa > Arthropoda > Insecta > Diptera > Syrphidae > Dasysyrphus > Dasysyrphus albostriatus. The sequence goes on from OX276335.1 coordinate 66,550,013, forward strand.
CATTTATTTGCTTTTTCTATGATTTGTGGAGCTCGATTTTATCCCAGGTGCTTAAAAGTCTCTGGAGACGGAAAATGCACGAATGCAAATGCTGCAACGGAAAACAAGAGCAGGAAGAGAGGAGAACTGTAAAAAGAGAAGGAAAGAGAAAAAATCCTGCGTAGAAAGAAAAGAGCATCCGCAGTTTCTCAGCACCGCCACCAACACCCGCCTGCCGGTTCTACAAAGCAGCCAAGCAACTGGCATGTGGTTATAAAACCGGCACGCAAGCTCTACGAAACAGCAAAGGGAACCTAGTCACCGAAGCACAGGGAATTGAAGACGTGTTTAAGCTGCATTTCCAGCAGCTGCTCAATGGGCATTCTGTAAAGGAAGCGACAGGAGAACGAAGAAGCATGAGATTAGTCAATGAAGATCCAGTCCCAGCGCCCAGTACTGAAGAGATTAAGAAAGCCATCCACAAGCTTAAGAACAACAAATCCGCCGGCTCGGATGGCCTACCTTCGGAACTCTTCCAGTATGGAGGAGATGTCCTGGTAAGGTGCATGCACCAGCTCATCAACCAAGTATGGGAGGAGGAAAGTATGTCCGACGACTAGTCAATTAGCTCCAAATGCCCAATCTACAAAAAAGGCGATCCTATGTCCTGCAAAAACTACTCCTGCTTAATGTTGCATACAAGATCCTATTCAACGCACTATGTGAGCGTCTTATACCTTTCTGCAACACTATGATCTGCTCATACCAGGGTGGCTTCAGGTGAGACAAATCAACGATAGACCAAATCTTCACATTGAAGCAAATCTTGAAAAGACCAACAAATTTCAAGTCTAAACCCACTATCTTTTCATCGACTTCAAAGCCGCATATGATACCATAAGTCACCAAGAGCTTTTATTGGCGATTTTGAAACTCGGGATCTTAAACAAAACTGATCCAGCTATGCCGCATGACGTTACAAAATATGCGGTGCAACGTGCAAATGGATAACAGCTCATCAGACAAGGAGATGTCCTATCATGTGATTTCCTTAACCTAGTCCTGGAGCAGATAGTTCGGAAGAGTGGTGTTAGCCTGGAAGGCACTGTTTTCAACAGGTCTTCGCAACTGCTTGGCTATGCAGACGACATCGACATCATCGGCCACTCCAAGCAAGCTGTACTAGAAACATTCACAGCTATTGATGAACAGGCTAAACGCGTTGGTCTTGAAGTGAATGAGGGCAAAACAAAGTATATGCTATCAACAAACAAAGCTTCATCTGTCCATCACCTAGGACAAAACGTCACTGTTGGTAGCAGTAATTTCGAGGTAGTCAAGGAGTTCACCTACCTCGGAACAAACATCAACCCCATGAATGACAATTTAGTGGAAATCCGACGAAGAATTATCCTAGCGAACCGCTGCTACTTCGGTTTGGCCAAACAAATGGGTTCAAAACTCCTCTCCCGGAAGACAAAGTGCACGCTATACAAAACGCTAATTTTATCAGTTCTACTCTACTCCGCCGAGTGCTAGACGAGGAGTAAAAACGGAGAATTGATACTGGGCACTTTCGAGAGAAAAATTCTTCATCAGATATTTGGTTTAATATGCGAGGAGAGCAAATGGGGGAAAAGATTTAATCGTGAATTTTACGAGTTGTACCAAGATGTGGATGTAGTCCAAAGAGCCAAAACACGCCGACTACACTGGCTCGACCACATCGAGCGAATGGACAACTATGCTCCAGCCAAAAAAATCTTCGAATCCCAGTCCCCAGGTTCGAGACCACCAGGAAGACCAAAAACCCGCTACAGGGATCAGGTGGTTTCCGACGCAAGAGCGCTTGGTCTCGATGACTGGAGGGAGCGTGCGAGGAACCGCAACCGATGGAAGACAGCAATATCTCAGGCAGAGACCCTCCATGGATTGTGAGCCGGATAAGTAAGTAAGTAAGTAAGCTTAAAAGTTCCTTGCAAGAGGCAGTACCTCGCGAAACCTTTGGCATGACAGTCCTACGCACTAACTATCATACCACGAGGTACTACATGACAATTATGATGAATTGCCCCAAAATAGAAAATCGCCAAGAAGGTGAGAATTAAACAACTTGTGAAAATTATCAAATTTCAATTCCGATATCAGTGTTCTGTTTGAGAAACGTTCCATGTACTACGTAATTATTCACCAAAAAAGAAATTATCTCTCGCTATGAAGTCTACGAATATTTTTCGATTACCTTAGACAAACATAATTTACAAATCTCTATTCCAGAGAATCCATTGAATATAAGTTATTAGGTTGCCGTTGCTGTCAGTCAGTATTAAACATTTGTTTTCGTAAATAAAAATATTTGTTTATCAATCACAACATATTAATTAGCACACTACATAGGTTTCCTCTGTCCCCGAGTTATCTTTAACATCCTACGTATGATATATAGAACTAAATAAGTCGACTTTTCCTTCAACAACGCTATGAATGTCAAACTTTTCTCTTATGAAACTCATAAATTAAGTCGTTACCAAGCAATTAATGATTTAGCACAGCTAATTAACCCCGGATATCCAGTTCGCTAGTTTTCAAGTTTATACCTATTCCAGACACCACATACCACTAAACCACTTAAATGCCGGGAAACTTCAGCATCCCAAAAAGGTTTAATATTGCCTCATTACAATGTGGTATACATATAAGTAGGTAAGGTAACAAAACCTTATTTTCAAACCTAACCATTAGGTATGTTTTACTGTTAGCAAGCGTTACCTATATGTACTGAATCTTTCTTCTCTCAAACCAGTCTTATTTCAACTCAACAGATTTTGCGGTAAATGAGCACATAAACATGACTGATGAGTGGCATCTGCCGAAAGAAAATCTTAATTACCGTCAAACAGACGAAAAACCTTTTCATGGCTGTCGCTAACCAACCTCGCGTCTAATGTCAAATCGTCCTTGGTTTGAGCTTAAAAAAAAAAAAACTTCGGTAGATATAAAGTTTATTATACCTACTTGTGATTATGAAAGGTATCTCCATCAGACTCAGTGGAATAACTCATCAAAATTTCAAGGTGCTTTCAAAATGTTCGTGCGATAATCATCAGGAACCGTGGTGATGAAAGCTTTATTTTTGTACCTTCACAAAAAAAAAAAAGAAGTCGAATCGATTAGTTTAAGGGAATAATTTATCTTGACATAGATTGAACTTTTCCACAAGAAATTTTCGAGATAATTGTTTTTGGTATTTTTTTCTTGGAATTTTTTTGTGATACTCGTACAAACCTATAGATTTTTGCGATGGAAAAACACAAGCATTTATGAAAAGTTTTTCTGATGAAAATCAGAAGCATTATTGAAAAAGTTAAATTAAAAAATGATGACAAGCATGCGTGTGTTAATCTTTCAAGAAGGTCCTTAAATTTTGTATAAGAGATATCATGATTAGTTTTGAAAATTATAAGTACACTCTTGTTAGTGGAATCAAATATATGTTGGTGTATGTACAGTACTAAACGTATTAAGACTTTAGGTATTAGACAAAAAATAATTTTGGAACTTGGAGTAAGTGGTCTTATATATTGATAATTTGATTTTTGAGGAATGTTCCTATAGCTGTAGTTTCATAAAAAACTCATCACGCCTTAATTGATAATGTTTTGAGAAAAAAATCGAATTTATATTTTTACTTCTTTTAAGAATGCCATGAAATATATCTAGTCTAGTCATAAATTATGATACAATTCTAAGCGCAAGATTATTTAATAAAGTATTTGTTGTACACTCTTTATGTTAAACTGTTATTTTGTCTGTTGATTTTATGCTTCTCAACGTAGGAATTTTTGTCTCTTCAGTCTGTAATAATCATGACATAGGGTCATATCAAAAATCATATTGTTAAAATTTGCGTTCACAAGTTCAACATGGAAAAACGTGATATTTGTCCCACCACTTCGAATCACGCCTTGTTTTATATACTTAATTTACTTTATTTTAGATGGCGCTCACAGTCCAGGATGGACTACGGCCTGAACCAACAAGCCCCTCCAGCCAGCTCGGTCCGTAGCTAACTGCCTCCAGTTACGCACTCCAAGTTGGTTGAGGTCGCTCTCCACTTGTGTGCGCCATCTCAGGTGGGGTCTTCCTCTGCTCTGCGCAGACCATCAGGGGTGGATTCGAAGACTCGTCGGGCTGGTCCATACGCTCCACGTGTCCCAGCCATCTCAGCTACTGTATTTTCAGCTTTTTGACCAGGTCGACGTCGCTGTATAGCTCATTATTAAATCTTCTCCTCCATACTCCATCGATACAGACTGGACCGAAGATAACCCGAAGAATTTTCTTTTCAACCCAAGTAGATTCCCATCCGTTTTTGACAGAGTCCATGCTTCTGCCCCATACAGTAGGACTGGGATGATAAGGGTCTTATATAAAGTCTTCTTGTTTCTTTGAGAGAGGGCTTTTCTACTCAAATGCCTTCTTAGCCCGAAGAAACAGCGATTGGCCAGAGTAATTCTTCGTTTGATCTCTGCACTGATGTCATTTTGCGATGTAATAGTGGAGCCCAGGTAGACAAAGTCCTTGACAACTTCGAAGTTGTACCTATCCATCTTGACCTTTTGCCCGAGTCGCCGATGTTGAGATTCCTTTCTCGATGATAGCATATACTTCTTCTTGTCCTCATTAACAGCCAAACCCATTTTCACCGCCTCCGATTCAATACTTGCAAACGCGCCGGTAACAGCTCGCTTCGTTCTTCCCATGATGTCAATATCATCTGCATAAGCAAGTAGCTGAACGGACTTTTGAAAAGTACAATTGCTTCAAGTACGATGTTAAAGAGGTTGAGGAGACTTATACCTCTGTAGTTGGAACAATTCAGAGCATTTCCTTTCTTGTGGATGGGGCACACTATACCGAGGTTCCATTCATTGGGCATACTTTCTTCTGACTAAATTTTGAAGATAAGTTGGTGTATACTTCCTACCAAGTCATCTCCCCTGCTTTGAATAGCTCGGCGGGCAGGCCATCTGCACCAGCAGCCTTGAACGCCTTAAGCTTAGCTATCGCTACCACACTTCATTTAGGTCGGGTGGATTTAAATTTTGACCATCCTTGTCCAGGTTGAATGGATTATTCTGCCTCGCAGCGGAATTTGGGCTATCATCGCCATTTAGCAGTCTAGAAAAGTGTTATTTGCAGATCCTCAGCACCAACTGTTTGTCTACCACCATATTCCCACTCTCGCCCCGGCAGTCTTCCGTTCTGGCCTTGTAACCCTGTGTTACGGCAACCCTGTGTTAGGTTACGGGAGACTTGGTGCGCAAAGGTCCTAGCGATCTCTTGCGATTTTAACAGCATCCGTTCGGTGTTGTGGCGTCATAGATATCCGCATACGCAGTTGGGCTACAACCAAGTAATGGTCCGAGTCAATGTTGGCCCCTCGGAGCGTTCGGACATCCAGGATACTGGAAGCATGTCTGGCGTCTATCGCAATATGATCAATCTGGTTGACGGTTCGTTGATCTTGAGACCGCCAGGTACCTCTGTGTATATTGAGTTGTGAGAATCGAGTGCTAGCTATGATGGCATTCCGCCCCGCCGCAAAGTCAATGAGCCTGAGTCAGTTAAGGGAAGTGTTGTCGTGCAGGCTGTGTACTCCGACTATCGAACCAAAGATGCCCTCCTTTCCGATTTTGGCGTTGAAGTCGCCAAGAATGATCTTGACGTCGTACTTTGGGCACCAATCATACGTACTCTCAAGGAGATCGTAGAAGTCTTCTTTGGTTGAGTCATCTTTGTCTTCCGTTGGGGCGTGGGCACAGATCAACGTAATGTTTTTGAATTTAGCTTTGATGCGGATTGTGGCCAGGCGCTCGCTTACATTTCTGAAGCCCAAGACTTCTTGCCTAAGTCTTCCCCTTACCACAAAACTACTACCAAAAAGCCGCTGACCCTGCTCCTTGCAGCACTCGCCGAAGTAGATGTTACACGACTTCATCCTTCGTGTGCCCTCTCCATCCCATCGCACTTGCTGGATGGCTGTTATATCAGTCTTTAGCCTATCCAGGTTCTCCACTAATTGTTCGGTTGCACGTGCTCTGTTTAAGGTCCGGACATTCCACGTGCAGATCCGAAATTCATTGTACTTGTTTCGTTTGCTGGGGTCGTCAACATTAAGATCATCCTGTTGTTTCGGAACCGTTGTTGTTTTCCGTGGTAGGGAAGTTACCCCGACGTACAACCCCTGACCTGGAGGATAAGACCCTTAATATAACTCCAAGGGTGGGGAGCCGGTAAATCGCTCCTTATAGGCCTGAAATGTAGGGTGTTCACTAAGTTGTTCAATCTAACTGGAACTGTAGACGCCACCATTGATTCCATCTGGGGAATTCTTCCGCTGCCGCCTGGATAAAGGAGAAGTGCCTTAGTGGAAACACTCTTCCCCCCCTCTCGTGTTTGCTGCCGCTGCACAACAGCACAACAGAAATGTCTGAAATTTATCTGATTTTAATAACCTAATATTCAGTGCAAAATCAACCTGGTGGGCTTCTTTACATTATTTAAGTTGATTTAAGAAGATTCTTTTTATTTTTTGTAATTACAGCATTTTGACAAGCATACAGTGTTAATTTTAATCGAGATCGTGTGCTTTGGAACACTGCACAAGGCCAAAATATAGTTTGAAATCCTAACCCTTTACTGGAGAGGACGCTTTTTCACGAAATTTATAGGCATATTAATTCAAAATGAAATGGCTGCTATGAATTCCGTAGTGTTTTGTTTATACCTACAAAAAAATGAACTAGAATTTTCAAGAAATTCGTGGAACCCTGGAGATTCTTTCACGGATTCCTAGGGTTCCGCGGAGCACAGTTTGGGAACCGAGGCTATATGTATATATCAATATTTATCTTCCCACAAATCAGGTTGAATTTACATTTTATGGAAATGTCTACATTTTTGCCTGTTGAATTTAAACTGGCTTCGTGTTTAGCTAGCACTCTGCCAGTTCGTTTCAATATGACACTTGTATTAAAACACAAACACAGGCCATACAAAAAAAAATAGTTTCAACTCATTGATTTTCCACATCAGTTTTTTATTTTGTATTCTTATCGATAATAATATAAAATAAAACTATGAAACTAAGCAACACGTATATATGAATCCTTAACAATACATGACAAATGTCCCATCTTTTCTTAGACCTTGAATGTTGCAGCTTTTTTATTATATCCGAAATTATTCTGAGAGCAATAAACATTTCAACAAACTGTTACTTCTATCTGCCAGTTCTTAGAAACAATATTAATCTCCGTAAATGATGAGAAAAGGCAAACCTACGCCCTTATTAATTTTACTGGAAAAAAAAGTATTGGTTTCATTTCAAATGCTTCACATTCAAAGAAAAAGTTTCAAACTGTAATATTTCTTTTTCGTTTATTGTATAATATATGTGATAGTTAAATAAAGTTCATAGTTAAGTTGAAATAATAGAAAGAACAAAAAAAAAACAAACTTTGCAAAAGCCTTTTCGTTTGATACATAAAATGATAAAAAAGAATGATAAAGTGGAATTGAGGATGCAGAAGTTTTTTAATGAAAAAATATATTTTTGAGAGCTTATTTATATTCATTTTCATTTTTCAGCTGTAAGAATATTTTTTTTCCTATGGATACTTATATACTGGTAGGTATTTTAGTTATTTCATTCTATAATTCTCAGAAACCATAGAAGGTTACAATTGAATTTTTTTTTAGAAAAAAGATTCATGACGAAAAAACTTATTTTTCATGAGAACTTGACTAGCTTGTATGTGAAAAAATATATTTTTTATTTTTTAAGAACCTTGTGAAAATAGCCTTAAAGACTTAGACGTATTCAATTTTGATTTCATTGGTTAACTTAGCATATAAAATAATGCATCGCCAAAAAAGAAAAAATGCAATTTTAAGTTTTATCAAAATCGTAAGAACCGTTTTTGAGCAAATTTGAAGACCAAACTTCTGAGTTAATAAAAAAAAAAATAAATAAATAAATTTAGTGGCGCAACAGCTCATGTAGAACCAGGACCTAGTGACTAACAACTCACAACCATTCCTGTGTGCGTGTTGTTGGCAGGAATGGAAGGGACCTACAATTTTTTGCCGAGTCCGAACGGCTAGATGAGAAGCACTTATTCATGACAAGTATACTCTTGGAGGATTTGTCAGTCCCTCGCAAGAGGCAGTACCTCGGGAAAAACATTTCTGTTTTTAGGTGGCAGTGGCCGGGAATCGAACCCAGACCTTCGGCATGACAGTCCTACGCACTAACCATTATGCCACGAGGTACTACCTAAGGACTTAATAAAGACATAAATTCAAATGCATCCTCTTTTGATTCACCATTTACATAAAAATGTTACCAAACTATAAGATAAGTTGGTTCATTCTTTTAGGCTTAGGATATAGCCATAGCAATGTGATGGCAGAGGTGCGCGATCCGACGTGACTGATGCCTGGACCTGGACACAACTAACTCTGTTAAATTTCTCTTTCATCGTATTGTTTCACTACCTTTCATTTTCAACGTTTTTGGACCAGAAACCAAAACTTTTCAATTGAACAACTATGAAATAGAATATCCCTGAGCAATACAGATTACGCATTTTAATGTCTAATAAATTTATAAACATTTTAATACACATTGATGATTGATTCAAAAATGTTCTTAATTAAAAAACATGCATCAGCACGTGTAGGTATTTGTGCTTCTGATATATTTTTTTTTTTAATAAAAAGGCTTAGCAACGTTCAATCAATCACAGCAACTATTTCCACTTAATGGGCGTTTTTAATAAAAACTGAAGAGTAGTCAAATAAATATATTTAATTTATACAAAGCAATGGAACGTGCCGACTTGTGTCGTATTTATAATGTGGATATAGGCGAGGCGCCCAAGCTTTCATATTTCAAAAGTTTAGTTAAACATATGTATATCATCGAAACTCATAATTGAAATGTTTATAAAGTTAAATCAGTTGTTATTTTTTTGCTTAAACAAAGCTATTGCCTTGATTTTTATTTCTAGCTAACGATTTTTACGTCTGTGAATTTAGCAGGGTAACTTTCACCCACGCAAATGGGACCTTGACAAGAATTTGCAGTTCTTTTGCATTTCTGGTTCCGAGTTTGCCATTCGCCAAATAACGGTGTAATCGAGTGAGCTGCTAACTTTATAGTGATGTAAGCAGGGCACATAGTGTATCCCAGGAACCAAGCATGCTAGGAACTTATAGTAGGGTTCCAAATTAGCAGTTTTTTTTTGCATTTCAACGATAGGCTTGGTTCCAAATTTGAAGAAAATTACCAAAATTGACTTCAATATGATAATCATAGGTCACATCGTGTTTCTTGATATACTTGATGTGACCTGCTAAGTTCACTGTGAAGTAAGCAGGTCGGTATGTTTTTTTTTCAAAAAAGTACTTCAAAATTTGGACCTAGCTTCCTTCTTCTTCTTCTTCTTGAAATGCAAATTTGGAGCCTTACTGCAAGTTCCTAGCCTACTCGGTTCCTGAGATACAGATGTGACCTCCTTATTTCAAAGTGAAGTAAGCAGGACACTATGAACTTTTTCAATTTTGATGGCTTCAAATTTTGAACCTAGCCTATCGTTAAAATGCAAAAAAAAAACTGTAAATTTGGAGCTTTACTACAAGTTTCTACAATGCTCTATTTCTGCTGACCTGTTAACTTCATTGTTAGTAAGCAGGTCACTCGATTACACCCTTACTAGTCGAACTGTAAAATTGGGAACAGAAATGCAAAAAATTAAAATTCCTGTGAAAGTTGCCTTGCTAACTTTACAGACGTAGTATTTTTATTATTGAACTTAGTGATACCAGACTTTTAAAATTGCTGTGCCCATGCTAACGACTTCGATCAAAAATGCCCCTTTCGCCCTCTAAGTCAAAAACAAATGCTCACAATGTTGTTTACATAAAAACTGTGTAGAAAAAAAAGAATAAATTTAACGAAAAATTATTTCATTTATCTATTTTCAGGTGTTTGCTCGCAAGTGAAGAACGAAAGTGTTCAGATGTGATGAAAATTATTCAGCAAATTCTGTTTTTCTTTTTAATTCAAATTGTTGAAAAATTTAATTTTTAGTTCGTATCCATGGTATAAGAATAACAAGGTATGCTTGACAGTTCGAGGAGACGATTCGTGACGCCATTGCGAGTGAATGATCTCATTTGTTTGCCAGATGCCACTAAAAATAATTTATTTATGTTTTTAAATTATTTATTGTTACAATTTAAATAAGACAATAAATAATTTATGTTTTAAAATTATTTGTTGTTGAAATTTAAAGTAAAACGATAAATAATTTATTTTTTAAAGTTATGTGTTGTGCGGCACTCGTTATGACGTCACATGAGAACAAATATGGTGACCCTTCATCTCATATATACCTTGTATTTTAATACCATGGTTCGTATCCACATTCCACACCACCAGCGCCAGTGCTTACAAAGGAACGCACACTCCCTCCAGTCCTCTAGACCAAACGCTCTTGCGTCTGTAACCGCAAGGTTTGGTCTTCTTGGTCATCTCGAACCTGTGGGCTGGGATTTGAAGATTTTCTTGACTGGAGCTTTGTTGTCCATTCGCTCGATGTGGCCAGTGTAGTTTACTTGTTTTGGCTCTTTGTACTACATTGACATCTTGGTACATCTCATACAATTCACGATTGAATCTTCTACTCCATTCAACCTCTTCGCATATAAGACCAAATATCTGGCGAAGAATTTTCCTCTCAGAAGTGCCAGATATTAATTATTTCCCTATATACTTGCGATATAGGTTCTCTAAGACAAGTTTTGGATTCGTTCAAAAAAAACAATTGAGATAACAATCAAAAATGATATAACGATGATAGAGAACTCCAAAAAAGTGGGTGACACAATTCTGTTTGTCTGCCTGTCTGTTCGTCTACATAGTGTGGTACATAGTGGTTTTTGGTGATTATGCCCAGACATTTGTTCTTTTTTCTCTTAGAACCAAAATTAAGGGTTCCTGCCATAAAATTTTATATAGCAGCTTGACATAATCGTATTTTTCTCAAACGGCTCGACAACTTCAATTTCAATTCAATTTATTTATTTTCAAAAGCGGTGTACAAGTAAGACTTAAGTCTTTTATAGTACATTAAAATATGGTTACATAGTTTTAAGAATATAATCGAGTGCTGAAATATATCATATCTTATCTTATAACAATATTTAAAAAAAAATAATAATAATAATAAAAAAATAAGATTACAAAGAAACTAAAAAAAAATAAAATAGATTAGAAGAAAAAGAAGCCTGTGTTATCCACTTATAAATAATTTATAATTTGTGTTGACGATTTTTGCCATTTGATCCCCATCAATTTCCACCCTCCCGTGACCTCCCAATTCCCTCCCATTCCAAACTATTTCTTCAATATTTCTATTACTATATATGTAGGTACTAGCTAAAGTAAAGTGTTATAGCTTTTCTAAAATTAGCAGTAGAAATAATTTTTTTAATAGTTACAGGTAGAGAGTTCCATAACTTTGTTGCATGAACTAAAAAGAGTCTTGAAGAATTCAAAAACTTGTAAGAAGGTGTTAAAATATTGAGGATTCTGTTTGATTGTGAGAATTGAAGTTTTTCATAAATGTATGATGGTTTTCTATTTTGAATTATTTTATGCATAAACATACAGCATCTTGCATCCAGGAACTGTTGAAAAGAACACCCAAGAACCAGTTTATGTAAATGTGATATGTGCTCAAATCTCCGAAGTCCATAAATGTATCTTAACATGTCATTGAATGCCACAAGAAGTTTATGATGTGAATAAGAATCAAGTTTACAATATATAACATTGGAATAATCAATGAGAGGAATTAGCAGTGTTTTAACAAGTCTTAATTTTGTGTTAATAGGAGTTATATTTGAAAATAGCCAAAGCTTACGTAACCCACCGTAAATTCTTCCAATGGTATGGTTAACTTGATTTTCAGCCAAAAGAGAAGTGTTGATTCTCAAGCCAAGACTAATCACAGTACTCACGAACTTAAGTTGTACTTGTAAAAGATGTACCGGAGGAAAACGTAAAGTATTGATCTTGTTTTTAGATATCGCGATCAATTGGGACTTAGATGGGTTGAGGGTTAGGCCGTTGTTAAGGGACCAATCACAGATCTTTTGAAGGTCCTCATTTATTCTACAAATAAGATCCTCTTGTAAGCCAATTGGACGAGACCAATAAATTTGCACATCATCAGCATACAACTTAATTGATACATTGGAACAAACTTTTGGTAAATCGTTGATAAAAAGGCAAAATAAGATAGGTCCCAAAATAGAGCCCTGTGGAAGACCCATCTGCAAACTCATATATTCAGAAACCATATGATTAACATTTACCCTCTGGCACCAATTAGTCAAATAGTTTTTAATAAGATTCACCGCTCTATCATGAAAGCCAAAGTAGCGCTTCAACTTCAAGCAGAGAATTTTATGGTTGACTCTGTCAAAGGCTTTTGAAAAATCTAGCACACAGAGAGCAGTCACATTGCCCAGGTCATATTGAACCCGTATATCATCAAGCACTTTGATCATTGCAGTCTGGCAACTGTGGTGAGTACGGAATCCAGATTGAAGCGGGGACAATAAATTAAACCTATCAAAGTGACTAGAGATCTGAGCTGCCAGAATTTTTTCAAAAACCTTTGACAGACAGGGTAGGATACTAATCGGACGGAAATCAGAGCAAGAACTTGGGTTAGTATTTTTCGCAATGGGGATAATCTTAGCTGATTTCCAGCAATCGGGAAAAGATGAGGAGGCAATACAAAATTTTATCAGATGAGTGAAAGATGGTAAAATATGACACATAATCATTTTTATGAAGCTAAGAGGCACCCCATCTTCTCCAACAGCATCAGACTTAATTGATTTTAAGCTTTCAAATACCTCATACTGAGAGACAACTTCAAATTCAAGCTCCGTTGTTACGACGTTAAGTGCTTCATGGTTAGGTAAAAATACTTCTTGGGGTAAATCACTTGGTATAGTTTTATTTTTTTTATTTTTTATTTTTTTATGTTTATGTTTTATTTTTTTTTATGCACATAAATAAATACTTAAGATTTCCATACCAAAAGTTTTTCCTAAAAATGTTTTAAGAATTTTATATATACAAAATTATTTATAAGAAAACCGCTCTAACGGCTTAAAATGTTTTTGTTTGTTTTTTATTTTACCTGTTGTACTTAAAAAAAAGTCATCACTAAATGAAAAGAACTATAATTTTTGGTGGGTCATCATTTCATTTTGGGCTAAGTCTCATTAATTTCAGCTTTAAAAAGTACCCATAAAATATGTATTATGTGATTAGGTTGTAGCAAAACAAATATTTTAGTTTGATAGACTCTCCACTTTTTCACCACTTCACCTTTTCACCTCTTCAAATTCATCTACACAAAAAGCCAATTCAAGGATTTTCGGAGACTTCGGATATGCTATAGAAGGTGAAATCCTGCGTCGCTTCCAATCTTAATATTTCATCAATTAATTATTTCAAGGTTCCCCATGCGATTTGAGCAATTTTTCCTGGTGTTTAAGGGACAACGAAGTTATGAAAGTTTCGGAACTTATTTTTTGAAACTTTGTCGTCACTTCATTTTTCGACATTTTGTCTTTCTAAACTTTATTTTTTCAAAACTCAGTCCTTTCGAAACTTTGGTTTTTGAAACTTTATGGTTCGAAGCACTGTTACTCTTTCACTTTCTTGTTTTAATATGGAAATTAAAGCTAATCTATCAACCTCATGTTAAGAGACTTTTCATTTATACAGGGCCGGACAAGCTATACGTGCAAATTGTGCAAATGCACAGGGTGCAGAACCAAATGGGCGCCTTGAGAGAGCATTGAAAAACGCCACTTCAGCATAACCATTACCTTTTTCTTAATTTTTCATTTCTTTTTAATACCTCACAACAAAATTGACAGGGTGGGCCAAAAGTCATGGCATATGCGTGTAAAAATTTAATAGCTTTTTTGTTTATTATTATTTTTATTGTCTTTTTTTTAATAATAATAATATAATATAAAATTTGTATGATATAAATTTTAATTATGAAAAATAATATCAGAGAGATGACCACAATTTTCATTGATGCACACTTGAGTTCTTTAACAGGTTCTTTGCATGACTGCACTCAAAGTTTCAGGCTCTATCTCAGTTTCAATGCTGTGCCTTAGCTGTTCTAAGTTTGGAGCTTGTTAATACACTCGTCGTTTGATATAACCCTATAGAAAATAATCAGAGCCAGTTAAATCTGGTTAACGTACTTGCCAGTTGAGTTCTGAACATCTTGATAACATTCGGTATGCTGATTGAAAAAGCTAAATTCTATCACATTGGTTCATTGCTCGGTCGATAACTTAAGCATGGTGGTAGACGGTTCGATTAGTAAAATCTTTAAGAAAAATTAAAAATAATTACAAACAAAAAAGTAATTTAATTATTACACTCAGGCGTGACTTTTGGCCCACCCTGCTACCAGATTATACTGAATTTGTTGACATATAATATATATCTACTATTCACCATCCACAATAAAAAAAAAACACATCACAGAATCCGAGCGATTTTGTTTGGCTCTTGGGAATATCTCGTTCGCCTCTTTGGAATACCTCGTTAAAAAAAAAAACACTGAAAAGTCTTCTCCTTGGGTTATGAGGAAATAAATGCTTCCACCACTAACCGCAATTGATGGGTGCTAATGATGAAGCTTGCACAGGGCGCTTATTTTACTCGGGCTGGCCCTGCATTTATTGGTATAATCAATAAGCCTTCTAGAAATAAGCTGTCAGACTTAAACATTTTAGAGTTCGTGTCACTTAAAGGAAATATGAAGTATTTTTGCATTTTGCAACCGTAAAATATTGAATTTTTATGTTTTAGTTTTTTTATGAAACTAATTTAGTCCAGACAAGTTGTGCTCAAGAGGGCCCCTAAGCATCAAGCAAATTGTGGGTTAGTTTTGTTTTACTACTGCTTAATTTTTTCGGCCATGGTGAATCCAAGGTTTTTGGATTAAAATTTCGTGACGCAACATGGAACAAAATGCAAAAAATGATATGAAAATGAAATTTTTGGGATTTTTTCACCTGTGGCTCAAATACTCTTACTATGAAGTAAGTAACTATATCTGACAGTTATTATGTGTACACAATTTTCAACATACATAGATGTCTCTATTTAAGGTTTTTTCTGCGACAACCTATTTGGACTCAAGCGCTAGTTGAAAACTAATGTATTTCTACTGTTTTCGTAAACCTAACTAATTAAATACTTTGAGAACAAAATTTGAATTTTAGTTTTAAACTAATTTATAATTTTTAAACCATAAGTGAAGAAATACTAAAAAAAGCATTTTTTGCAATGTTGCGTCACTAAATTTTAGTCGCAAACCCCAGATTCGGATTCAGCACCATCAAAAACATAAAGCAGTGAACAAATTAAAACTATCCTTCAATTATAACTCGACTAATTCCTTTAAGCTTAAATAGAAAAAAATAATTTTTAATAACAAAATTAATTTCATTGAACCGACTATTTAATTACAGATTTAATAACATTTCAATTACTTTTGTGTAGTTACAATCAAATTACTATAATTACCTATAATTGCAATTGTACCTGTGACTTTTAATTACAATTACTATGTAATCGGGCTGTAGTTAAGTTGCAGTTGAATTACCATGTAATTAGCCTGTAATGTAATTAAACTTCGAATAGCCCAACTCTGCTCACAGGTTTAAAAAATTTCCAGAAAAAAATAGTTCTCACAGGTTTTTTATCGAGTAAAAATGATTGCAAAAATAGTGGCCTCAAACAAGTGACTTCATGGTCAGTTCACCTTATAACGGGTGTTTTTTTAAGAGGTTTAGAACTTTAAAAAAAAAAACACAAAAAATTCATTCGAAAAAATGAATGAAATATTTATTTGAATCGATAGTTTGAACTTTGCAATTTAATGTTTAAAGATAGTTTCATGCAAATGTTGACCGCGGCTGCGTCTCAGGTAGCCCATCCGCTGAGTCCAATTTTGGCATACTCTTTCACACATATCGGCCGGTATCTCACGAATGAATGCATGGATGTTGGCTTCCAGTGCGTCAATCGAAGCGGGCTTGTCCGTATAGACATTAGCCTTGACATACCTCCACAAAAAATAATCTAATGGTGTCAAATCGCACGATCTAGGCGGCCAATTGACCGGCCCGAATCGTGAAATTAACTGTTCACCAAACTCGCCTCGCAATTGCGCCATTGTTTCGCGTGCTGTGTGGCATGTGGCACCGTCTTGTTGAAACCACATATCATGCAAGTCAAGAACTTCCATTTCGGGCAAAAAAAAGTTTGTTATCATCGCTCGGTAGAGTTCACCATTGACAGTAACGCTGCGATTCGCATCATCTTTGAAGAAATATGGCCCAATAATGCCGCCGGCCCATAAACCGCACCAAACAGTGGCTTTTTCGGGATGCATTGGTAGCTGCTGCAATGCTTCTGGCTGATCTTCACTCCAAATGCGGCAATTATGCTTATTTACGTACCCATTCAACCAAAAATGAGCCTCATCGCTGAACACAATTTTTCGATAAAAAAGCGGATCCTCGGCCAGCTTTCCAAGAGCCCATTCACCAAAAATTCGGCGTTGTGGTAGGTCGGCTGGCTTTAGTTCTTGCACCAGCTGCAGCTGTATCTTAAAAGGCTTTACGCCCAAATCCTTCCGCAAAATTTTCCACGTAGTGCTGTAACAAAGGCCTAACTGCTGGGAACGGCGCCGAATCGACATTTCGCGGTCTTCTGTCACACTAGCTGATACGGCCGCAATATTTTCTTCACTACGCACAGTACGTAAACGTGTTGGTGGTTTAATGTCCAACAAAGTAAGTTTGGTGCGAAATTTGGTCACAATTTTCCGAATTGACTGCTCAGAAGGTCGAGAATGCCGACCATAAAATGGAAGCAGCGCGCAATGAACATTTCGAGCCGAGCACGAATTTTGATAGTAAAATTCTATAATTTGCAAGCGTTGTTCATTTATAAGACGATCCATGGTTAAATTGCAAACCAAATTGAAGCTGTTTGACAGTGACACAAGGTACTAAACACACGTCAGCTGTCAAAACTAGTGTTGCCAAAACCAAACCAGTTAAAAAATCACCCGTTATGTTGTATCCCCTCTGAGTGAAATAACTATTCCCTCAAATCGCTCATGCTGAAGGTCCATAATTGCATCCACTATAGGCTTTTTTTTTTTTAGTTCAGAGTAGAGCTCGAACTGTCAAACAAAAAATTGTGTTTCTTTTTTAGCCCTGAACGTTCAGACATGCGACATGCTCGAACAAGAGCTAAATTCTGAATTAAAAAAGAAAAACAACTTATGTATCATGGAGTTCTGCCTTATTCGATTCACATTTCACATGTCATTCACATCCATATTATCCAATTCGGTCGGAAAGAAATTAGTTATCATTGATCCATAGCGGTTTAGTGGTCTCCGTTGATGATGGATGACAATTCCCTTGTCGTTTCCAAGACAGACAGACTTAGGTGTCTAGATGCCTCTAGTCCACTGATTCACCCCAAACAATAAGTCCTTGCAGATGCATTGCCATTTGGTGAACCTCGTGTGAATTAAAATCACTTCAAATTCTAAAAAATTGCTGGTTAAAGAACCCGTTAATCTGAAAAAAGGGCAAGAAGTCAAGGGAGATGTTTTCGATGCTGAAATCGGTGTCTGCGCTTTCAATTACTCCAAAATTCAGTGAACACACAGCGACGGCGAGCTGGCGCAGCGTGGAGTTGTCTATTGACTCTATAAAAATTGACATGCTGATTCCTCTTATTTACTTACTTATCCGGCTCCCGATCCATGGATGGTCTCTGCCTGATATATTGCGGTCTTCCATCGGTTGCGGTCCCTCGCATGCTCCCTCCAGTCATCGAGACCAAGTGTTTTTGCGTCGGAAACCGCCTGATCCCTGTAGCGGGTTTTTGGTCTTCCTGGTCGTCTCGAACCTGGGGGCTGGGATTCGAAGATTTTTTTGGCTGGAGCATTGCTGTCCATTCGCTCGATGTGGCCGAGCCAGTGTAGTCGACGTGTTTTGGCTCTTTAGACTACATCCACATCTTGGTACAGCTCGTATAGTTCACGATTAAATCTTCTCCTCCATTTGCCCTCCTCGCATATTGGACCAAATATCCGACGAAGAACTTTTCTTTCGAAAGTGCCAGTATCAATTCTCCTTTTTTACTTATCGCCCAGCACTTGGCGCTGTAGAGTAGAACTGGTAAAATTAGCGTTTTGTATAGCGTGCACTTTGTCTTCTGGGAGAGGAGTTTTGAACCCATTTGTTTGGCCAATCCGAAGTAGCCACGGTTCGCTAGGGTAATTCTTCGTCGGATTTCCACTAAGGTGTCATTTGTTGTGGGGTTGATGTTTGTTCCGATGTAGGTGAACTCCTTGAAATTACTGCTACCAACAGTGAAGTTTTGTCCTAGACGATGGACAGATGAAGCTTTGTTTGTTGATAGCATATACTTTGTTTTGTTCTCATTCACTTCAAGACCAACGCGTTTCGCCTGTTCATCAATAGCTGTGAATGCTTCTAGTACAATTCGCTTGGAGCGGCCGATGATTTCGATGTTATCCGCATAGCCAAGCAGTTGCGACCTGTTGAAGATAGTGTCTTCCAGGCTAAGACCACTCTTGTGAACTATCTGCTCCAGGACTAGTTTGAAGAAGTCACATGATATGTCATCTCCTTATCTGAACCCTGTACATGTTTGGAATATGGAATAGCTCGGATGAGCTGCTACCCATTTGCACGTTGCACCGCATATTTTTTAACGTCATGTGGCATAGCTGGATCAGTTTTTTCGGGATCCCGAGTTCCGACATCGCCAATAGAAGCTCTTGGCGACTAATGCTATCATATCCGGCTTTGGAGTCGATGAAAAGATAGTGGGTCTCGACTTGAAATTCGTTGGTCTTTTCCAGGATTTGCCTCAATGTGAAGATTTGGTCTATCATTGATCTGCCTGGCCTGAAGCCATACTGGTACGTGCCGATCATAGTGTTGCAGAAAGGTATAAGACTCTCAAATAGTACGTTGAATAGGATCTTGTATGCAACATTAAGCAGGGATATATGTACCTCTGTAGTTTTTGACATAGGATATGGGACATAAGATCGCCTTTTTTTGTAGATTGGGCATATGGAGCTAATTGACCAGTCGTCGGGCATACTTTCCTCCTCCCATACTTGGTTGATGACCTGGTGTATGCACCCTACCAGGCCATCTCCTCCATACTTTAAGAGTTCCGCAGGTAGGCCATCCGAGCCGGCGGATTTGTTGAAGGGGCGTGTGGACATATTAGGCTGATGTTTTTGAAGCTGGCTTTGATGCGGATCACAGCCAGGCGATCGCTGATCGGCTTAAAATCGATGACTCTCGATCTGAGTCGATTTTCCAGGATGAATCTGCATCCTTACATGTGTAATCTTTGATGACAGCTGTAAAAAATGTCATGTCACAATCTCTTCTTTTCATAATCCCTGATCCTATCCATCGTATCTCCTGGATCGCGGTAATATCTGCCTTGTACCGTGTGAGGACAGATTCAAGTTTTTGAGTAGCACCTGGCGTATAGAGGGTCCTTACACTCCAGGTGCATACTCGTAGGTCGTAGTCCATTTTCGTTCCGGGTTGGGTTGCAATTTGAGGGGGGGTTGTTATTCGAGGCTTCTCGCTTCTCTTTCATAACAATTGGTTTTTTTTTACTGTGGCTGGGTCGTTAGCCCAACGCACTAACATCCAGTCTGTAGGGCCATGGGTTTGGTCTTGCAATTCTTTCCTTGATCAACACTCGCACCTACAAGTTTAGCAAGTCATGACATAAAGCCAAGACCAGTATCTGGCTGTTACCAACTTGGAGGTAATATAATCACTTGATGTGTAGGAAAAGATACCGCTCGAGGCCCCCAGTTCCTACAACATCCAACCACTCTTATTTACCTTAAAATAAAAATATAAAAATTCGTGATTCATAATAATTTGCATAAAAGCGCCTTTAAGCTAGGTGGTAAATGGGTGCGACCCTGACAAACTAAAAATAACCGAAATTGATCGAATATAAAAGGAAATTAATTTAATCCCAAAATAATACAAAATCCAATGACATCAAATTTATGCTGAACCTGCATTTATTACAATCAACACTTACCCTGATTATCCTTGATTAAATGAATTACCTACTCACTTTTTGTTTGCTCCCATGGCCACAACCACTCATGATATTGTGTGAAGACCTTTGTTTTTTTTTTTCTGTTCGATTTTGAATATTAATTTGGATATTGCAGTGTTTCCTTTTTTTTCGCTGTGATTGCAATTTGTTCAATTCTGAAACCAATTTGAATTACAAGGATTGGTAAACATCATATAACCCAATTTAGATTCGCTCTCTCGACAAGCTGATAAATCCTTTAAAGCGCGTCGTCGTCGTCATCGTTGTGGTGTGGTGTAGGTATGGTTGAAACTCAATAAGGCAGTTGTAGAGGTATATGTACACAAATATACGAGTACGAGTACATAATGTATATATGCATACCTGACCCCACGTTGGTAATATATGCAAATTCGGTTTTGTACAATTCCAACAATGTCACATTGGCCAGATCATGATTGAGATACATTTCTGCTTCGAACCGAAAAGGCAAGTCGCACTAAAATCTACATCTGTGCGACGCAATCTAATCATTGGCCTCAACCGAACCGCATTGTCGACTTCGGCGTGGGTTTGTTTGTGGTGTTGACTTTTCAGGATTTTCAGTCACACAATTTATAGCCAAACACCCAGACCCAGTATGTGGCGTAAATATTTTCCAGTTAGTAGAGGTATAGTTGGTATACCTAGTTGCATATATTAAGGATGTAATTTTCCAGGAGAACCTGCAGATGACACACAGGTTTATTCACAATGATGGTCAAAAACTGGGTGGCATATGATGGTAAATGGTAGCGATACGGTAGCACACCGGCCGCCGAGCCGCGGACACCATCATCATGATGTTGAAATTGCATTTTACCAAAGCTACCTTACGCTCACGTATATAAAAAGTGAATAAAAGTTCCTCGAAACTGGGTGTATGAAATAAAAAGAATAGCTACAACAAAAAAAGAAACACCGTCACAAAGAGAAACGAAAAATGGATTTTTATTAAAAAAAGTTCCATTGGACAAGAGTGCATTTTCCATGCATGCATAATCCCGTGGTAAAAGGCAATTAGTGCTGAAAATCCCATTGTCCAGTTTATAACTGTGTTTCGTTGATCTAAGCCAAGTTAAACGGAGTGTAACGGTATATCTATGCGGATATAAAACATTATATATGATGGTTGGAAAAGAATTTTACAACACAAGGAGCTAAGAGACCACTAAACAATTAGTGCGGAGGAAAATTTAAATAAGTCACTTGGTCGGTAATGCGGGCTGGGCTGGCTCGATTTCCTCATGCGGATTTATCTCTCAGTTTGGTTGTTAAGGTTCTTGAATATATGTTTAATTCAGTGCAACCAAGATTAAGAGTCATGAATTGTTACTTCATTTCCTTCCATCTAAAATTGTCATTTGTCGTACCTACACCATAAATTTGTTGTTGGTAAGGCTTCGAAACGAGTGTCTAGGCTATCCAAAAAAACTTAAGCTAAGAACATTAAATCATTAATTTTAGCGGTAAAATTCAGCAAAAGTTGACCCCATGGGAAAAATTAATATTTAAAAACTCTTGATAGTGACTCTCGGATAGGTGTCTAACCTTCCGTGAATCAATTTCACTTCCAAATTTAAAGGGTTTTTCAACAGGGACGCTAAAAAAGTAGAGCGACAGGGACAGCAAACTATGCCATATTTCTTGCCGCTCTTTTGACATTTCTCTTCAGTAAGGTTTGCCATTTCATTTCATTTTTTTTTTTTTTTTTTTATCCGATGGAAATCTTCAAAAGACACTCGGTAAGAATCGGTACCAAGTAGTGTGGGACTCTTACCGCACTAAAACCACCGGTGAATCAGGACCAATCTATGAAAGATCGACAAATGATTTTTCTTTCTTAATTTATGAATCACATTGTGGAAAGTTTAAGTTCTAACACTTTCCATAGCTTTTAGACCATCAGCTCATGAGGCTTGGTTCTTCTTAATCTCCGAACATTGTCTCGTACATTTAAGACGGTTTCCATTTCGGAGTTGGCAGGACTTTGTAGTCGCTGATTGTGTGATACAGCGTGTTTTTAACTACTTCTGTAACCATTTCAATTTGAAGGTCACGATGTAGATCGCTATTTCTTATATACCAAGGGGCATTTATTATTCCACGAAGGACTTTGCTTTGGAATTTTTGGATGGGTTCAGCATTTGTTTTCTTTGTACATAGTTGGATGCCATATGTCCAAACGGGTTCCAATACTTGCTTATATAACATTAGTTTGTTCTGGATATGTAGCTGAGAGTTCTTTCTTAGTAACCAGTACATATTTCTGTACTTCAAGTTTAGTTCGTCTCATTTCTTTTTGATGTGCTCTTTCCATTTAAGCCTTGCATCCAAAGTCATTCCAAGGTATTTAGCAGTATCGGAGTAAGGTACTGCTGTACTGTTTATAAGAATTGGAACATTGTTTATTTTTTTGTTTGTAAAGTTAATATTCGATTTTGTTTCATTTAGTTTGATTCACCATTTTTGCGTCCAATCACTAACTTTATCGACTGCATTTTGCAGTTTTTGTGTAGGCTTCGTAACGGATTTATCTGGCACCAATATTGCAGTATCATCAGGAAAGGTTGCCATGATAGCGTTGATGTCCACTGGAATATATCCCTTGTACATAACAGATACAGGGTTGGTCCTAGGACACTTCCTTGTGGTACACCGCCTTCAATTGTCTTTAGTTCCAAGTAATTTTGGCCGTACCGTACTCTAAAGAGTCGGTTCGTAACGCAGGATTTCAGTATTTCCTAATACTGCCTGGGAAGATCCCTATGCAGTTTATACTTAAGTCCCAAGTGCCAAACCTAAAAGGCTTGACCAACATCTAAGAATATAGCCGAGCATACTTGTTTTTCTTCAAGTGCCTTTTCCACAACATCCGTAATCCGATGCACTTGGTCTATCGTGGAATGTTTATTTCTAAATCCAAACTGATGGCTCGGAATTAGTCTTTTTTCTTCTATTATTTTGCTTAGTCTTTTCAGAAACAGTTTTTCGAAAACTTTTGCCATGATTGGTATAAGCGATATAGGTCTGTAAGATGTTACTTCTGTTGGTAGCTTACCTTGTTTAAGTACAACAATGACTTCTGCAATTTTCCAATGATGTGGCACATATCTTAGTTTAAGGCATGCATTTATTATAAATTGGAGTTTTTTGAAGGCTATAGAAGGCATTTCTTTCAAAACCTGAGCAGTTATTAGATCGTACCCTGGTGATTTTTTGTTAGACAACTTATGTTGACACATACTTCTTACTTCTTTGAGCGTGACAAAAGGAATTTCACATTCGTCGTTTCTATCAACAAACTGTAATGGATCTGTAGCTGTGCTTGAAGAGATCAGCCTTTTTTTTGGGTTTCCGATCCATTTACCATCTTGAGATTTTACTGGCGGATTTTGTGCCTGTGGTCTTTTTTGGCGCTTAGCTGCTTTCCCGAAGTGAATCACTTTAAAATTCACAGATTCTTTTCTGTAGTTCATTGTTAAGACGGTTAAAAACTGCCTTATCACCTGGAAATCTCGTAGCTTGCCATTTTCTTCGAGCTCTTCTTTTTTCCAAGATTAGCTCCTTTATTTCGACAGGATATTTTATTTCTTTTTCTCTTGAGTTCGAAATTGTTGGAGTACTTTCTTCCATTTCATGATGAAAAGAAACACGAGCCAACAACGAGTCGAAATTATTGAAATTTACTACCAAAATTCGGAGTCAGTGGCCTCAACCAATTTATGGTCGTCATAATCGTCCTAGCAAATCATAAATTGAGCGTCTAGTGAAAAAATTTGAATCCGCAGGCACAGTACAAAATGTTCCCGTGCCAGTGAGACAAAGAAGTGCCCGTAGTGTCGAGAATATTGCTGTCGCTGAGGCTTCAGTTGCAGAAAGCCCAAATGTGTCTCTCACACGTCGTTCTCAAGCGTTGGGCATCTCTGTGACGTCGTTGTGGCGAATTTTGCGAAAAGATCTTGGCCTTCATCCTTACAAGATTAAATTGACGCAAGAACTGAAACCGCCTCGGTCGTGCGATTTGACGCCGTTAGACTATTTCCTGTGGGGCTACGTCAAGTCAAGTCAACAAGCCAGCGACGATTGATGAACTTCGCCATTCAGAAAATGCAATGAAATTGACCAGACATTTTCCTTTTTGTATACTATGACGACTGCAGGGGATTAGTGGAGCCAATATTAAACCAGCCCACTTCCTTATGATGGGAAAGGTAAGAAGGTGCGGATATCTTAACCATAGTTAAAACAAATTCAGTCAAATGGTTTGGTTGCGAATGCAAAAAGTCACGAAAGTCCTTCTCGAATTGAGTTTTGAATAATCTTTTTAGATGTCCTTAGCCATCACCATCGACCTAAAATCAGTAACAATACTTCCAAGAAGCCAGAAAAGACACTTTTTTTAGGTGCTAAACCAAACACGTCTATCGAAACTAAAAGCAGGTTTGAGCTGCCTGTTACAAGACACATACAAGCTATGTGAGCAAAAAAAAGATTAGAAAGGGGAAACAGAAGGAAAAAGAAGAAGCATCAACACAATCAATACAAATAGAGAAATTCTTCGTATAAGAGGATACTTAGAATTTTTTTTTATCAACGTGTAAGTGCTCACAAAATTGAGGCTCTGGACCTTTGGCACCTCATATATGGGAAATTTGATATTTGAGAATGCCATCTAATAGGGCTGAGTAATAGTTCAGAAAAGGTCAACTAGTCCTAGAAAT
This sequence comes from Dasysyrphus albostriatus, assembly GCA_946251815.1. NCBI lineage: Eukaryota > Metazoa > Arthropoda > Insecta > Diptera > Syrphidae > Dasysyrphus > Dasysyrphus albostriatus. Next base: position 66,575,087 of record OX276335.1, read on the forward strand.
TTGTCAGCCCTAGATAACTTGTAATAGAGGCTTTAAGCTTCTCAAGGTCACTCAAGGTCACGCGCGATTTCTGGCACCTCATTTAAGGGAAATTTATGAAAAAAGTATACCATTCGAAAGATCGCTAAATCGTGATAAAAGGTCAACTATTTACAGTAATTGGTCATCCATAGTTTTTTTTATGAATTTTAAAAATTAATTTCAAGGTCACAAAAAAACTTTTGGCACCTCATTTGAATTTTTAAAAGTTTTCAAGGTCATATCGATTTTTGGCACCTCATTTATGGGAAATTTGCAAAAATTGTACCGCCTGAAGGATCTCTAGATCTATATAAATAGTCAGCTAGTTTCAGGAATTGTAAAGTAAAGTAGAATTCACTAGAATTTTCTCGAAGCTTCAGAAGTCAGATGATCATCAATTGACACTTTTCAGGTTTTAATTTGTGGCAGACTATTTCACAGAATCGAACTGAATATTTACTTATTATTAGTAGGCCTCAACTATAACTCCTGATTGGAGGCTGTTAAGATGAAGAGGCAAATGAGGGTTCACCATATTTTCTTTGTGAAAGCCCCAGCTTCGGGCTAGAAATAGAAAAGAAGCCCTCGGAGAATACTTTTTTGATGAAATGGGTGCCAAATTTTCCTTGCCACTAAAGAATATTTTGAAATTCATTCAGAATTCAGGATGGGTTAAGAAGGCATCCCATCAATAGCCTAACCTTCTCTATACCTATATCTTCTTTAACACTGGGGAGCACAATGGATCCACGAAAATGCGAGTGAGATGATGAGGCTCGCCATATCATCAACCCCTCTAACCTTACCTAAGATTATGATGAAAACACACGAGGACCTCATCGATATGCCTTTGATGACAAAAAGGTTTCAGAATAGGCGATACGCTGTCATGCTGACTTCTTTAACATCCTTCTTGAAAAACCAGGTATATGAGCTGTCCTAATAAGGACACTCAACAACGAGGTCTTGAACGAAACATTATACTAAAGATAGCTTAAAAAATTGATGTAATTAGGCTTTTTACCTACCTCAGCTTCACTATCAACTAATCAGACAACCATTGACGACACCAGTTTTGAGTATAGCCAAATAATTATTACTTTTGTCAATCACTGTTTCTTAAGGCTACAAAATCAATCAAAAAGAGAAGAAAATGAGTGCCTTGAACATCATGCTTCTGTTCCCTTAGACCAAATTGATTAAATAATTAGAAGCCACAGGTCTCAACACTGACGTTTTCCATTTTGACTTCCATCATACCGACTATTATAGTCTTAATGAGCCACTGACTCACAAGAAACGTGGGGCAAATAAAAACCATAATGTTTTTGACGTTAGTTGTTCTAAGTTTATCCTAAAGCGTGAGTTCTATGAGTGTTTTTAAATATTTGGTGTTACCACTCACCTAATTTACTTATGTTTTTTTTTTTTTAAATTCTTTTCATCCAAACCATTATTACGATTACCGTTTTACTAAAATGTCAGTTAAACGACACGGCTCTAGAAACGACTATTGCTGTTGGGATGAAATTTAAAGTAAAACGTTCTCTCTGTGCCTCAAAATTCTGATCATTTTAACGGGAGTTCGTTTCACTGAAACGCCAAGTGTCACTTTTAGAGCCGTGTCGTTTTACTGGCGTTTTAGTGAAATGACTATTGTGTTGAATTAAAACAATTTGATTAGGTACAACCAAAAGAAAACATAACTAAATTAGGTGAGTGGTAACTCCAAATGTTTCAAAACACTGATAGAACTTAAGTCTTCTTTTATCAGATATCGTTTAAAAACTCGTTTTCACACCTCCACCCAACATTTTCGCCCTCCTATCCCACTTTCGATCTTCTGTTGCCCATACCCATAGTAATTTTTCCAACTTTTGGCTTTTGAAAACTGATTTGGCTCTGGTCTTATATTGGAAGCGGGGCTTCAATTCATACAGTGTCGAATACTTTTTCGGCATCAAGGAACCATTCAACAGTAACTCGATGTCGATGGTTGTTAAAGGCAGTGGTGATGTCACGATAAGGCAGCGAAATGCTTTTCATGAAAACCGAAGTGCAAGTCTTGGATGATGTTGATTTCGCTACGGAAATTTTTGAGCTTCATGAGAATCAGTTTTTCCAATATATTACCCTGGTTATTGAGGAGGAATATCGGCTTGTAGTTGGGAGCCATAATCCATGCCTCTTTCTTGATGGGTGCCACAACGATTTTTGCAGTTTTCCAGTTCCGGTGAAAAGAACTGTAGTTGATGCACTTGTTGAATATCAGCCTGAACAGAATGGGAGACGGAGCTTCAATAGATGTCAAAAATGCTTTAAATAAAAGTTGAAATTTGTTTAACTATTGCAGTTGCGGCTGCAGTATCTTTGACACCTACTCCAGCTCCGTCTCCCATTCTGTTCAGGCAGTATGATGGCCAAGAAAACCATTGTCGTTTGTGAAAGTTTGAGTTTTTTGATGAAGTTGGATATCCATCCGACCCATTAGTTTACCTCTTTGGTTCGGAGTTGCTAATAATCTCAGCTATCTCCTCTCTCTCTTGGCCATCAATAACTGCTGAATGGATGCCTCAATTAAGTCAAGCAAGTCTATATTATCTAATCTGTTCCTTTCAAATGGTTAGCCAAGACAATTCTAGCCTTTGATTGACTGCTGTCTCTTTTGGAATTGCTTTTTTGTTATGGTGTTGGATGGAATTCTGGGGCATAATGTTGATGCACGGAAATTCACTATACACGGTCTAGTAGTTGCTGTTAGCTGTCTTAAGTTCTTACTGGTAGGTCCTTTGAAGACGTTTCCCTAGTCATAGCCTATGGGCTGGGTATATATACTTTTTAAATGCTGTCTGTGTTTGATATCTTCGAGCCTCTCCTGAAATCCTTTTCCTGATGGTGTTAAACTGAATTGTTGAAAATTTTTTTTGGGCGCTGAAGTTCAAAGTACAATCTCCGGAAGTCTTTGCCATTTTTATCGGTGCCTTATAATTATCAACTCATGTGGCTAGAACTGTATAATATAGATTTAAAGGACAGGTGTGGCTTCAATAAGATAGCACTTTGATAAAAATAATTCGATTTCAATGAAATTTGGTGAAAACTTACTTTATTGTATTTCAAGTAAGCTGTAATTTTTTTGAGGTAAAATATATATTTTTGTTTTTTTTTTTTGGGGAATTTAATTTGAAAAAAATAGACTAATTTTCAATCAAAAAAGTTGACGAAAATTTTTTTGATTTTTGAAAAACTTAGGCCAGCATTCTTTTTGTTTTACTTTTTTTTCGATAGGAGGTCTACTTTTGCCAGAAATCGTAAAAAACTTTCACATTTTCGCCCACCCACCCTACTTCCGGTCATCTGCTGCGGGGCAATTTATTTTTCCCCTTTTATATGCTATTTATCCTAATTTTCCTCATCACTCATTTTCTGCTAAAAATTTTTTCAACTATTGGCCTTTGAAAACCGGTAAGGCACTAGTCTAGTAGTAAATCATACATTTTCGGAGTAGATTTAAAAACGAAGAAAAGACTCAAGTTTTCAAAAAACACTGTATTTTCAACAAAAATTTATCTAAACAAACAATTTTAACAGAGAAAAACACTTTTATCAAGTAATTAACGAGATAACACCATTCTATTAAACCTTTCAATCCTCACGTCGCTGGTGGTGGTGGGACTTTTCATTTGCTGAGCATGTACTTTGTCTTGTCCGCGTTTATGATCAGTCCCATTCTGCTCACTGCTGACTCTAAGGTAGCTACTACCTAGATTACTACTATCTTTGTTCTTCTTATCACCTCATCAACAAATATAAGCAATTGTGTTGATTTAAAGTAATAATGTCAATTACCAATATATTTTATATAATATTTGGCATTGTTTCTAAAAGGGGCTGAAAAGTCACTCTGCCGTCCTGCATTTCTAAGCTCAACCTACAAGCTTTATCATCGTTGCAAGGACATCATTTATCAAATCATTAAACATTTTTTTCTATTAAATGAAAAAAATAATTAAAAATAATTATTGAAACAAAAATCAATACATGTAATTGCATGGGATTCATATAAAACACAAATGAAAAGTATTTCTAATTAAATTAATAGCTTCCAGTTGTTGCATAAGTTCAATCTCCAATGCTTCTATCTCATTTTGCAAATGTTATTTCAATTCACTTCTTCTTATTCAAAATACTCAACTCAAACCAATGATTACTGAAAAAGGAAATATTCGTTGCAATGATACTCCAATATAGTAATTAAAATTAATCTCCCTAAAAGAAATCAAATTGAGAAGAGAGATTTTCTAAATGTTAATAAAAATGAAAATAAAAAAAAAAAACAACAAATATTCAACTATGCAATTGACTGCAAACACTTAAGTTACTTACTCTCAAGCATGTACCTACGAGAAACTAGGTACATTGCAAAAATTTAGGTCACTGTTGGTTTTCCTCGAAATTTCCCAATTCCTCTACCCTCATTTCGTTGCTCCTAAAATAATATTTTCCATCTTCTTAGTAAACTTACTTCCAACTCAATCATATTTTCAGCAAAAAAAAAAAAAAAAAAAAAAAACATGAAATGAAAACCCTGGACTGATTTCAGTCGTTCGTTAACCCTCAGTTACATTGTTAGCCAACACTGATACATTTTCATTCATTAAAAGGATAAAAGTTTCATTTTTTTCATATTTAAAAAAAAAAAATCACGGTGGGATTTGCGTGATTGAGAGACTGACTCACAGGAAAGTGTGGAAGGATGGAAGTTTGCAGAGTTATATACTCTCATTTATCATGCTTGGGAGTGAGGAATATTGCATGTAAATTTAGAACACACTGCACGCCTACCAACTGTACCCACATGTTTGAACTGAATTAATTACAGAATATAATTAAATTGAAAATTGTTAGCTTCCTAAAAAACCAACATTTATATTTATACAATATTTACTGCACCTAAATGTTCATTACTCAATTACTTGTGTAGGAAGTGAGTGGAAGAACAGAAACAAAGGTAGTTCACATCTTTAAGTGCAATGAATTTAAATTTAAAACAACTAAAATTCTTTCCTCTTGAAAAATTTAATTTTTTAATGATTTTATAGAAGACTTACATACAGACCAATTCTCACCTCCCACGTGAAAACGTTGTGTTTCTCCTATTGAAAAACATTTTGTTTATTTCTGTCTGGAGTGTTAAAGCCCATCGCTGCAGTAACAACTATTGTCAAATCACTGCAATGATTTTTGATGATTTTTTTACAAGTTTAGTTGGGAGAAGGAAAATATTATTTAGAGGAAACAACTCAATAATAATATTTATTTTTGATATGAAGTTTAAGTATCCGAGAGTTTGCAGTCAATTGCACTTAATTTTTTTTTTTAATTTTGTTAGCATTTTAGAAAATCTCTTCTCAATTTGATTGCTATACAAGAGGGATTTATTTTACTTATATTTTTTTCCTTTTCATGTTTCCTTTTCAGTTATCATTGATTGTGTTGAAATATTTTGAGTGAGAGGAGTGAACTGATAAAATATTATTTTTTGCTAATTTAGATTGGAGCATTTGCAATTTTATATGCTAGTGAAAATATGAATAATAATTATATATCAAGGGTATTAGTATTGAATATGATTGCTTTAAACCGAAAATGCTTCTAAATTCACAGCCTTGCATATTTTGAAAGAATATGTGTTTGGTATAACGCCAAAACTAGCAGATGAATTCGAAAATTTAACACTTTAAACTTTTTGTATAAGATTTCCTATTGAAATGGATATGCGGTGGGTTAAAAAGATTAAGTAGTGAATACATTTAAGAAAGAAAAGTTAACCAAAATAAATCAAGAAGAAATCTATGAATCAAATATTACAAAATTTTGTTCTGAAGTGCCTGAACCTTTTTTTTTTTGAGAAAAGATAGGCTCAAGTCATGCTATAAGGATATTAAATACATACGAGTATAATATATTCGAACGCATGATTTTGAATATATATGACTTGATTAAAATAATAAGAATCTAAGATGTGTGTGCAGTAAGCAGGACGCACTTTTGAAAATTCAATATATCCTATCATAAAAAAGTATCCTTCATATGAACTTAGCAGGATAATTTTCCCAAAAATGCAATCGAACTAAAACAAGTTTATTGCTGAGAACAAATTAATTACAAATAAGTTACATTCAAAAATATTTGATTGCAATTTTGAAAGATGCCCAGGCCATTGAGAAAATATCAATGATCTTAACTGACCACCCTTTAAAATTACTCATTTTAGATAAATCATATTTCAAATTAAAAAAAAAAAAAATACTTTTTGATAAGTTAGTTATTTCAAAATTTCATTTTCATTTCATTTCAAAATTAGAAAATTAAAAAAAAATTAAAAGGGAATATATAAAAGAAATAAATTGAAATAATAAAAAATTGAAAAATAAAAAAAATTATTTCTAGGGAAGGTCAAAAAAGTTGAAGGGTCGTCATAAGTGGTCATGGACACTTTGGTGAACACAGCTGTGCTAGCGCAGTTCTGAGGTCAGGTTCAAATTCAGCTTATTAAAACCCTCTGAAAAAATACTTACCTAAATTTAGTTTTCATAACTATTGCAAAAAAAAAAACAAAAAAAGTAAAAAGTAGAACCTAATTTAACTTTTATTCATTAAATAATTAATAAAAAAAAACTATTTTGCGGTTATAAAAATGATTTCAGATCTAAATTTTTTGGTAATTTGAAGCTACTATTAGTTTTTTTTTCTGTTTTTAATTCTGGGCATGAATATTTTTTTCAAGTGGCAACCGTGAGGACACCTATTCGCAAACCAAAAGTGCAGTAGCTAATACTTTTATTTGAGTAACTAGTTCGCTATTAATTAGTTCTCAATAACCAACCTTTTTCCGCTCGATTATCTGCATTTTTGGGAAAATTATCCAACTAAGTTCATATAAAGTTAACAGGGCATCCATTTCTTCGCAACCAAAACGAAATTAATTTATTGATTTTTGCGTAACTAGATAATTTGCAATTAATTAGCTCTCAACAAGAATTTAAAATTTTTTTCGTTTATCTTCATTTTTGAGAATATAAATTTAGCAGGATACCATTTTTCCCACAAGCCATAGAAGCAATTACGTTTTTTGATCGTAATTTCCAAAAGTATCCTGCTAACTTTATAAACATGAATCTGAGGGATAAAGTGTAGTTTTCAGGTTGTTTGCTGTAGAAAAATTAAAAAACTAGTTTAAGCATTGGTCATTATTTTGTGATTGTAACAAATATTTTTTTTTTTTTTTTTAAATGATTTTAATTTATCTTTTTTCCCATATCCGGATTCCAGCGGAGGAATTGCTAATTGTTGCTTACTTAATTTCTTATTTTCTAAATTACCCACACAGAAAAAATGAATTCGTAGGTTTTTTTTAATGTTAGTAAGGAAGGTACCAACCGTTATGGTTTTTGATGAAAGTAAAATATATTTGAGATTTTTAAAAAAGTTTTAAAAAATCGTTGAGTTCAAAGTTTCATGAAACTCGATTGAGTCGTTCTTAAAATAGATTGTTCATATTGAATTCTAAAAAAAGATTGAAAATTTGTTTTAAAAAATAAAAAAATACTTTTTGAAAATTTAACTAAAAAATATCTATCTACTATTTTAACGTTTTAAGAGCTTTCACATACAAAAATGGAAATGGAAACTTGAACCTCTTATTGGAACTTAAAAACTTTAAAAAATATGCAAATAATTATATTAAAAATTATAGGACAAAAAGGCATTTAAATCGTTCTTTTAATCGCAAAACAGCTTAGAGCTCATTTAGGCAAAAATTAGTATGCCATTTGACTACTATGAGCGGTTTTCAAAAACTAATTTCTTACATAAAAGGCATTGATAACAAATTTAAAACAAAATGTTTGGTATGCCAATTTTTTGAACTTATTAATACACATTTATCAAAATAGTTTCAAGAAATATTACAGATCAGTTTTTCAAATTTATATGGAATATTAAAAAAACTAGCAAATTTTTAAAAAATCCAAAATTCATAGTTCCCAAAATGTTGATATGCAATATATATATATGGTTGGAGCGTTTGTAATTGTTTTTTACCGAAATCGGCTGAGAAGTTAATCAGAAATCCAAAATAAAAATAAAAACCATTATATATATATATGCAAGGTACTATTTACAACAGTTTTGATAATTTATTTTTGTATGAGAAAGTACAGTATGTACAATAATACACTGCTTTTTTATCAAAATTGTTCGAGTCGTTTTTTGAGATAAATAAGCTTTTCCTGAATTGTCAAATGGGAAATTCCGTTATGTCTAAAATATTTTAATATTGTAAATAAATTTAACCTCTCTAGCCCAGGAAAATTAGACTTTCAATTCAAAAAAACTCCGACAAAGTTAGATTTTGATGGAGAGGTTTGTTTTGACGTTAAAATTTCTGTAAATTTGAGCCGGGGCTTAATTTTTTAGGGGGGTAAAGTTCCATTTTTTTTTTATTTCTCGAAAACTATCATTTTTTTTTGAAAAAATGTGAATGTATAAATTGTAGCTTATCTTATTTTACATAAAAAACAATAACAAACTATTTTCATACGAGCAATAAATTCGAGAAAATAATGTCAGAACTTCACGGTGGAACAAATTTTGCCAAAGAAACTTAATAAAACTTCAATAATCGGTGGCAAAATTTCTTGTACGTTTTGAGTTTGGCTACATCTCCTCTGTATTAAACTAATTTTTTGAGTTGTCTGGGCTAAGGGGAAGATCGCCATCTTGAAAAAGAAAGTTATTTTGTTTTTAGTCATTAACTCGATGAATTTTCTTATTTTACAATAACAAAATCATGACTGAATTACATTTAGACAAACAAAAATTAGATTATGACACTTTTTTTCGCAGGAGCAACAGATTTCAAGAGAAAACTTGAACAATCGTTATAATAAGAGCTTTTTACTGTATACAAATTTCTTCAACATTTTGCCTGGGTAAAACAGGTAATGAGCGCGTTTTTGTACATTGTTCTCAAAATCTCTTGCACCCACAAAAAAAGTGTCATAATATTATCTGTTCAGAATCTTATGGACATCAATATAAATTCATTAGTTTTTCAAAAAAAAAAATTTACTGAGATAATAACAGAAAACCAACAGAAAACCGTTATTTGTCCATTTACAGTACAAAATAAAAAGTGTTACTTTGACACGCTGTATCTTCAAGATTAATAAACGTAGAGTTCTTCAGTAGCTCATTTTTTAGATAATTTTATATTTTTTATTTATGTATATTATTTTCATCGAGTTGCTGAACAAAAACCAAATCACTTTCTTTTTCTTCCGCTCACCCTGGGCACTCCAAAAACTTGGTTTTTTAAAGAAAAGACAGCTAAACTCACATTTTTTACAATAACTGCTGCTTTACAGGAAATGCTTATGACGTCAAAACAGTGCTCTCCACCAGAATTTAGCTTTGTTGGAATTTTTTCGTAGTTTTGTAATTTTGCTGTCTAATTTTCCTGGGCTGCTAGGGAATGCTAAAAAACATTATGTTTAAAGGTATTAGTATTAACCTAACGTTTGAAAACAAGATGTATGTATGTGAAATGTTCAAGTTGAACCAATTTGGCCCGTTTTTTTTTCCTATTCGTCCACTCTTTACTTCAAGATAAACTCATTAACCAAGAGTCACTATATCGTCTGAGTCCCATTCCTTCCAACTAAGAATACAAAATGCACACACGAATATTTTAGAGCTGTAAGTCAATAAATAGGACCTGGTTTTCCTCGAGCTGCACAACAATCTATTAGGTCGAGATTTTTTCTTAAAAAAAAATAATATTTATAATAAAAGATCATTAACCGAATAAAATTTCTAATCGAAGGACTGAAAGCATTCCTTCTTAAATTTTACTTGAGAGTAGGTATGTTTTTCTTCTAAAAGTTTTAACATTTTTGTATGGAAATATGGAATATCAACTCAATTTCTCTTATTCACCTAACCCAACAATTTTGTTTTGTTTTCCAATTTAATATAATAACATCCGCATATCACAGTTCAAGATCAACCATAAATTACTTAAGTTTCCATTAATGTCGTTGCAATGGCATAAACATAATAAACTCATTTAACAAATCCATCATCTTACTCAGCTTAATCTTAATACTAGAATAACGAGCAATCAAAGAATTTAAGCATTTTATTAACGCCACTCAAACTGACACTTGAGTTTCAATCAAAGCAAACAATACAAATAAAATAATAACAAAACAAAAAAAAAAAAAATAATATAATATCACAGCACAAGACCATAATACATATAATATGAAAATGTATAATCATATCACACTACTCAAACGATAGACAGATAGACACACTTACTCACAATTGTATGTGTGTAATGATATCCCCTTTATACGAATATCAACAATTTTCACACTTCACCCACCCGCAATCGCCACCTCATAATAAATGACCACAAACTTGAACTAAAACACCCCTTTTGCGATGTTGGTCGGTCGTCGTTGTAGATTCTTTGTGTTTGTTGTCACCGGCAGCGGCATGGCATCGGCATTGGCACAGCTAGCTAACACACAATAATAAATGATATGATACTTCCAAGATAAGAAGAAGAACTTTTTCGCGCCTATTTTGTTCTAAAACCACCCACAGGCACAAGCAACAGAGAACAAATCCCAGGCGAAGAAGTTCCAATTCAAATTCCCTCTAAGCCTCGAAACCACCTCTCTCCTGCCTTAATCAATCGCTTGTCACTTCTCTACGTGTGAATATATCTATATACTCGTAATACGCAAGAGAGACAATCTTAAGAGGGTCGTGGTTGGGTCGTGCGGGCCAGGCAACCGGGCGTTTAAGAATAGAAATGCCAACACCAGTTGCGGGTGACTTTTATAGCTATACCGTTGTCTTAACGGGGGGAATGAAAATCGCAGTCCAATCTGACAACAACTAAATCAATCTTTATCTCTTTTACGGCGACCTACGACGACTACGACGACTACGACAGCCAAAGCAGAAGCTTTCGCCCAACAGATTTGAACAACAGGTGAAAGCTCAAATGTTTCTCTCTTCCTGCGCCAGAGTCGGTATTCAGCTTCAAGAGAGGACATTATCCTGTTGAATATCACCAACGCGTGTAAGACATTAAACACCATGTAACCGTAAAATTCTGTTACAGGACACACGAAACTCTACGATTGTGATAAAGTTAACAGAATCCTTCAGTTAACGCTAAGCTTTCCTCTGATTCGGTTTACAGTTAGTTTAAGTGCGGACGCTCAAAATGCACCTCTCGTCCTTTAACGGTAGATCATTATAATAAAATATAAAAACAAACACAAAATGTGGCTGATTTAGGTGGCTTTTATCGCAGCTAAAATTAAAGGGATACATGCGGGTATTCTAATAAAAGATTAACACAGGTGGTGTTGGTTATCATTGGCGTCGTGTGTGTTTTGCGTAGAGTGTTTAATCTGTCACATTGATCTGTTTCCAATTGGGGTTTTGTTTGTCTCGCCAGAGGGCGCACAGAATTAATAATGATAACAACAGTGTTTTCAGTGGGTACTCCCATGGGGATTTGTGTCCTGGATTTCTTCGAAATAATATTGCCCCTTATTTAAAGCTGTACTCGTTTGTGAATGTGTGTGTGTGTGTGTCGATGTGAACAGCTTGATAAGTTTACCCTTTTTTGGATTCAGTTTTAAAATATGTCCTTGCATGATGCGTTCGTTGGGTTTTACGGTTTTTTGGTGAACGTGGAGTGTGATTAAGCAGTGTGTGCCAAATGAATCAGCAAGGGACAGTGAAATAAGTTTTTTATTTTTCATCATCAAACAAAAGTTGAGGAAGTTTGGTTGCGAGTTGAAAAAAAAAAAAAAAAAAAAATAAATAAATACATCAAAATGTCCTGAAGTGTTTCTTTCAAAACAAGAAAAGTGGAAAAAAAGTTTTAATTAAACCAAAAAATAATGACCCGATGAGGATTACAGAAATATACGGATACAAAAAGGATTTCCTGCGCTCAAAAGTGTTGTGATCGTTTTTTATTTTTTTTTAAATTTACAGTTAAAAGTTTTTGTTGTTGGTTCTTGTTTAGGGCGCTCTTTTTTTGGTTTTATTTTAATTTCAAATAATCCCCTTTGAAACGGAAGTTGTGCAGTGTGATACTCAAAACCTTCTCAAATAAAAAAAAGGAGGTTTATTGCTGTTAAATAAATTAATATATATGTACACAGGATGCAAAACATTTCTATAGATCGCAAAATGTCCGCAACCGTTGGTCAAACGACGGACATGGATGTGGATATTGAAATTGATATACAGCTCTTAACGACAGGATACGAGGAGAGCACGGTAAGTTGAGCCATGCATTCATCAGTATACAAAAAAAAAAAAAATACAAAAATAAACTCAAAGTGTGTGTGTCAACGATATTCCAGATTTATTTGTAAAAGCCAAATGTCAGTGGTTATGGGTTTGTGTGTATTCATATAGGATGCGAAAGGATAAAATGTAGATAAAATATTTAACATCATTTATTATTTCTTCGATTATTTTTTTGAAACTTTTTAAAAAAGTTTTTTTTTTTTAATAAACCTACTCCCTACTGAAACAAGTAAAAACCAAAATGCTACTTGATTGGACATGTTGAATGAATATTATTATAAAAAATAATATTTTTAATGACCATGGTTTTAGTTACCCAAAGTCAACTATAGTTTACTTTCGTCGTTCCTTTAATTCAGCAAAGTGACTTTATTTAACTTTTAGACGTCACAGAGTCGTTCCTAAATTCATAGTTAAAGTGTCAAAAAGTAACTTTCAGTAACTTTTTTCAACTCATCTCCTTGATATGTTGATCTGTCAAAAGCAGCTGAAATCAAAATGTTTTCATTTTGGATAATCTTTTGTCTGCTTCTCGATTGTTTCAGTTTGGAAATTGATTTCATATTTGTATATTTTTCTTTTAATTGAATTCATTCTCGATAGTGAGTTGTTTTTTGCAATTTTTGTTATTCAATTTAATCGATTTGAAATTTTTTAAGGTTCATGTTAATTGTGGTGTCTCCAATTTGAATCGTTTTGATTACGGTGTGCCCCAAGGCTCTGTTCTTGGGCCAATCTTGTATAATATTTACACGTCAGATTTCCCACATTTATCGGAGTGTGAGTCAACTATTTTGGCTGATGATACAGCAATACTTTCATCTCATAAATTCAGTCTCGAAATTGAGACGAATCTTAAAAATGCGATAAAAGTATTGGAAACCTATTACAATAGATGGAAAATTAAGTTAAACTTGGAAAAAATACAAGCTATCTTTTTCTCTAGAAAAAGAAAAGCTTGTTATCTTCCAAGCAACCAGCTTCAAGTAAATGGAATAGACATACATTGGGAAAAATCAGTTAGGTACCTCGGTATACACCTTGATTCCAAACTAACATTTCAAGGGCATACTAGCAAAACTTTGAAAAAAATAAGCATTGCAATAAAAATGCTATATCCGCTAATTCACCGGAAGTCCCAACTTTCAAATGAAAATAAAATTATGTTGCATAAAGTAATCTTTCAGTCAATACTTTTGTATGGTTGTCCTGTGTGGGGAAGTTGCGCAAAATGCCATCTTAAGAATTTACAAACTTCTCGAAATAAGTTATTAAAAATGATGTTGAATCTTCCATGGCTGGCACTATTCAACAACAGACCTCATAGAAGAGCGGGTGTTGAATTGATTCACGAAAGAATTAAAAAACTTACTGAGCGTTTTCTAATAAGTTGTAGTTTTGCTGAGAATCGCCTCATTAACGAAATTTGTATGTAACTTATACTATTTTCTGGTTGTTTATTTTTTTTTGTTTCTTTATGTTTTTTGTTTATTTATTTTTTTTTTATGTGTTTATGTATTTATTTATTTTTTCTTTTATTAGTTTATTTATTTAATTGTTCATTTACTTTATTATTTATTTAGTTATTTTTGTAATTTGTTAATTAATAATAATTGATTCATTTATTTATTTGTTAATTTGTTTGGTTTTTTTTTTTTTTGTTATTTCATAATTTACAAAAACACATTTATTTATTTATTTATTTCTTTGTTAATTTACTTAATTTGTTTATTTGTTCATTTATTTATGTACTTATTTATTTATTTATTTATTCATTTATTTATTTATTTATTTTTTACTTATTTATTTATTTATTTATTTATTTATTAATTAGTTAATTAATTTATTTATTTATTTATTATATATTATACCTGGGTATAACCTACAAACCCTCCACCATCTAGTCAATTTTTAGTTCTTAAGATTCAATTTTAGTAAAAAAAACATGATAAAAAAAACAAAAATATAATTTGAAAAGATCTAAAAATCTTAAAAAAAAAATATTTGAGTTTTGTGTATTTTGCCTTTCACATATTTATAATTTCTTTCTTTTTTTTTATAATTTAAATTCAAGGTTTTTTTTTCGTATTTCCTTCAAATGTTTATACTATATCATAAAAAATATACTTTATTAAATATAAGATAATGATTTAGTAGAAAGATATAAAATATCAAATCTCTGTTTGTAAAATGTGCGGTGACAAAACTTTTTGAAAAAATTTATTACGAAATAAAGAATAACTAACTATAACAAAAATTTGTAAATGAAAAAGAAAAAAATAAAAATACTTTGCTAAAAAATTCAATTTTGTGTTAGATTGAAGTTACCTAAATAAAATTTTATTTTAAAAATGTTTGCAATTTCCAAGTGCTGATAAAAGTTCTTGTGGATAAATCTAATAAAATCACAATTTATTCTTGATTTTTAGATCCAAATGCACTTCGATTTTTTTTCATCCATATTGTTTGACAGATCAACTATTTTTAACTTTGGTGGTTTCTTAATGAAAAGTAACCTGAAGTAACTTTTTTAACTATGCAAACTCTTCTTTTTGACACATTAACAATAGGTAACTTGAGTAACATAAAAGATCGTACCACATTCACCTTAAATTGTGAATGGAATATAAGTGCATTATTCCTAGTTTAATTTTTGCCCAAAATCAAGAGTACCCAGTAGAGTTTTTTTCCTCCGTGTTTTTATCTAAACAAAAATAAAGCAATGAACTTCAATTGTAAAAATTTGTTGGCCTATAGGTCGATAACTTTCCGTAAGAATTATTGAGCAAAATTTCAAAAATTTTAAAGGCATCGTAAAATACCTCTGGCTTAATTATTTACTTGTCTATTCAAGGGAATAAAAAGATTTGGAACTGGATTTTTAACTCAAGATCCATTCATTCATTATTACAAAATACATACAAAAAATACTTGAATTAAAGGTTTTTTTTTTTTAATTTTAATTTGAAATTTTGAAAATTTCACTCAATACACTATGTTCCCATAAGGTTGATTGATTAAAAAATTTAAGCTTTTAAAGGAATTTCAAATAAAATTATTTAACAAAAAGTATATATTTTGGGGACGAATATAAGTTTTGATGAAAAAAAAACTAGAAAGAAAACAGAGTTAACTTCTAACAATCTATTTTTAAAGCTTTAACTAATAACTCTAGCTCGGCTTAAATAAAAACACAAAGCCGTATTTAAGTATTATCATTTAGAACTCCTATGTCTTTTTCCATCAAATTTCCTCATTTAGAATCTAATAGTACAATGCCAGTAGCTTCAACTCAATGAAGTGTTTCCCTATAATTGGTGAATATTCGAAAGAAAAACTATTTTCTGGCACAAGAAGAGTGAAATTAACAATAGTGTATACCAGTGCTGCCAAACATATTGCAAAAGCAATTGTAGTGCTTTCACAACGGCCATACTGACGTCTCTTTTTACCTGCGATATATCCCAACGTGGGGCCCACGCCCCACTGGGGGCCATTCAATTTTTCAGGGGGTGTTCTGATGCTTCTCATTCATTTTAGATTTCAATATTAAAAGAGTGCTAAGGTCTCACTTTCGCACTAATTTATTTTCGAAAAGAGTCCGGACTCAATCTTGGCTTGTTCAAACTTTTGCTTGCACAAAATTGTGAACTCTTTCTCCAGATATTCTCTGATGATCAAAATGTATTATTTTTAAATATTTGTATAACTTTTTGATTCTCTCAATCAATAAACTGGAAGTGAAGGTCAATTGTAAGGCATTTGTGAGCTATTTAGTCGGTATTATCGAAAACATTTATTAAGCAGCTTTAATGAAAAAATAAAGCTCTTCTGGAACAAAAACAAATATCTTTTGCATCGCTTCCCTTATTGATATTTCAGACAATCATTAACAACTCAATTTTCGACAGGATTCAATGTTTTCGAAAGTTTGAACTGACTGATAGGCTACAGAAGTGATTATTTACCATCTAGAAATTTTTTTCTGGATCTGGTAATTTCTGAAAAAATTTTAAGTTTTTTAGTTAACATTTCAAATTTTTGAGAGTTAAAAATCAAACATAATGTTGGAAATGTTGTTTTGGAATTGTCTTGGTGGGGCATAGCACAAAAAAGGTTGGGAAACACTGTTCTAGAGAATGTTTTCGATTCGTCCAAATACAAATTTTGAAAAAAAACGGGTGTCACAATTCTGTCTGTCTATCTGTCTGTTTGTATCTGTATCTTCAGTCTAAACTCTACCCAAACCAATTAAATTATCTTCTTTAAGCTTTAAACTTAAAACTTTTAAGTGATTCTTCAGTTAGAAACCTGAAATTTGTGTTTTAGCTCCAAAATAATATATAATAATAATAATATAAAAATAATAAATAAAAACAATGGTACTTTTGCCATACAACCTTTAAGAGTGTTCTGAACTGAAATGGTTATTTTATAAAAAAGTTTGTGAAGCGTGTTTTTGTCCGATCAAAACGATTAAGGAGTCTATGGACAGAAAAACTTTTTTTCTAGGATTGGAAAAGGAATTTAATTTTGTGCTCTTTTTGTTGGTAAAAGCCTTAAGGAAAACAAGAAAATGGCGAAAATGACTGTTTTGCAAAGAGAATGTAGCTTACGCTGCAGCATTTTTTGCTAAAAAAAAATGTTAAATAACGTAAAATTCTATATTTTTACTAGGACACTGTTGAAGAATTTTTTAAATTTTGTACGTAATAAAAATTTTAATAAAACAGAATAAAATGCTTGCAAATTTAGAAAAAACTGCATTTTGGCAGTCAGTTTTTATACCCAATACATTTTTGACAATTTTTTTAATGGCTATAAAAACTAAATAATCCACTATTTTTATTAATCATATAATCATAATGTTATCATTTGATATTGAATTTTTTATTTCCTAAAAGGCACTTTTTGGCAGAAAAAATCAGTTACTTTTACAAATGTTTTTTTTTTTTAAGAACAGTATAATAAATACGCCTGCAAGTGACCAATTAATAAAAATAAAAAGTTGATTAAACAAAATATCTGATGAAAGTCAAAAATACCAGTCTTATAAATGCAAACAAAAAGTAAGCAAATGACTGGGTTTCTTTCACTACAGAACACACTTATGGAAAAGTTTATTTATCTCAAAAACGGTTTCTACGATTTCGATAAAAAAAATCTGTGAATTATAGTAGGTATGTTGTACATTCTTATAATTTCTTATTACAAAAATATGTTATTAACGGTACCTCCCATAAAAAGTTTTTTTTTAAATTTTATAATTAACGTTAAGGCGTTAAATCATTTTCGATTTCAATCAATAATTTTATGAAAAAGCTCATCTTAAATTTCAATAATATTGCATTTTAAAATTTAAAAAAAAAGTAAATTTTGGATTGCAGAACAAATTACATATTTTTTTTTGAAAATTCAATATTTCAAAAACGGTTTTGATGATCTTTTTTTTAATCTGGTTTATGAAAATACTAACTAAAACTTAAAACTAACAGTTGGCACACCAGCATTTAAAACAACAAAATTATAACAAATTTGTGCATCTAAAAAAAAATATTTAAAAAAACGCGATTTTAAAAAGTTATTTAACGAGTTTAAGAACCATTTAAAAGCTCTTCTTTAAATATACTTTTTTAGTATTATTTGCATATTTTAAAAGTTCTTAAGTTTCAAGCAACTTGCGATCAGTTGTGCGGTTTGTTTATAGTGCATTTTTCATTTTGT
This sequence comes from Dasysyrphus albostriatus, assembly GCA_946251815.1. NCBI lineage: Eukaryota > Metazoa > Arthropoda > Insecta > Diptera > Syrphidae > Dasysyrphus > Dasysyrphus albostriatus. Next base: position 66,593,246 of record OX276335.1, read on the forward strand.
AGGGGAGAGGTGGCCACCTTTAAGGTACATTTGAATATCGCTATAACAAAATGGTATTAAATTAATATTTCAGAGCCACAGCTTAATATTTAAATTGCCAATTCTGTCTTCTTAAAGTTTTTGTAACCCTTTGGCCAAATGCGTTTCGCACATCAGGTACAACAATTGGGCTCATCAGTTAGATGTTCTTGTACCCTTCTAAGACGCATAATTTTAATCGATTGTTGCTGACAAGTATTAAATAAATAGCACAAATGCACTGTAAATTATATTATCTGGTGAAATTTGGATACATTCAAACGACAAGAAATAATATTTTTTTTTTTATTATTTACGTTTTTATTCCTCATACTTCTACCAGCCAGACCACGGGCTTTACTATCATCAATTTCTAGTTTCAACTTTTAGGTGGGTATAACAGGAGCAAGGCTACGTAAAAGTGATTTACTCCTTCTCCTTCTTGTATTCTGTTGAGCCAGTTTAAAGCTTTTTCCCATTAATCCAGACCATATGTGAGGTATGTACTCAAAAAAAAGTACGATACCAAAAAAATTAAGTTGAAATCAAGTATTGTACTTAATACCTTTTCACCATCATTATTCTTTCCATTTACTTTTTCTTTTCGAAATACCAGGGATAATTTAATTGTCTTCATCTGAATTTAAATACCATATTATAAAATCATATAATATTCAAACTCCAAGGTCCATTCGTTATATCGAAATTTTGTTGAATTGAGTACGTTTTATTTACAAAGAAATAGCTATTATGCATTTTTCAATAATTTACTTAGAAGCATTTTCAATACAACCCATCAGTTTTGTCCTCAAATCCGTGAAAAAATAAAAAATGTTTGCATTTTAAGTAAGCAAAAAGGAGAGAATAAATTGAGCAAACTAAAACAAAGTTCATTTAATAAAAAAAAAAATTATTTTTTAAAATGTTTGATTTTATTTTGTGAAATTCGTTATTTGTTTACTACGAGTATAAGGAATATACCTAATGGACTTTCAAATATAGTGTTCGTTATATTCATCATTTATTATATCGGCATTCGTTATTCTGGATTTTTCAGAGAGCAAAAAATATATCGAAGAGATTGACATTTTAATTTGAAAAAAAAAACTATTAGGTTCATTCAGAAACTATGTTGCACGTTTTTATTAAAAAAAAGTTTGACACTTTTTGTAAATACTTAATTCCTCTTCTTATCATATAAAAATAATAATCTGTTTTTCCAAGAAAAGTTCTTAAAATAGCAAACATTTTTCCTCCCCTCCCCTTCGGTATACCATCAGTGTTTGTTTTTTGGTAGCTGTTAGAATTCAATTAAAAATATAAATACATACTAAAATCATATTTTTATATACCTACACTATAACTTAACTTCAACAATATGAGTTTCAAAAAGAATCATTAAATTATAATTTAACAAACACATAGTAAACAAAAATGAGAGGATTATGATTTACGAATATTATTATTAAGTTCTCCCACATAACAAAGGTATATCTTTGGTTAATACGAGTATCTCCTCGCTGACATCCATGTGCAATTAACACGAAATACCTGCCAATTCAATAAAATCACTAGATTACTTCTGCAAATTATTCATAATTTTGCTTAAGCCTTGTTGCCAGCTAGCAAACAAGAAAATAACTCAACAAAAAATACTGGGCCAAATTGAATTTTTTTATCAATTTCGTGAATCCAAAACACTCGTAATTTTCATATCTTAGGCCTGATAAATAAACCCACAAAACCATAGCGTCATCAGCAAAAAGTTTTTCACTCCTCGTTGGAGATTTCTTTATCTTTTACGCGGTATCATTTACGTAATTAGTTTTCTTCTGATCCAAGCAAGTTTATGCTCTTCGTCATCTGACACGGAGGAAATTTCTCTGGATTAAATTCGATGTATTTTTGTAACAAGTTGTTGATGTTTTTTTTAATATTTAACAATATAAGTTCATAGAAAAGTATAAGTCATAGGTACATATAAATGAGTAATATTTTATTGAAAAGAATTTTTGATTGCTATTTGACTATTGTTAATGAAGCTAAGAATCTGCAATTTTGATCCCAAAAGTAAAATAGATTTTCGGTATTTTCTAAATCTACCGCGCAATGTTAATGTACCTAAGGGTTAGGGACATTTAAGGTCTCTCTAAGGTCTTTATACCATAAAAAGTATGTAGCTTGGGGCTCCAACAAATGTCTCCAAAAATTTGATGTCAAAATTTTTATTTTTAGGTAAAGGTCCCTCGTCTCAAGTTTTTTCTATACAAGTTGTATGGGAAAAAGTGGGAGAAATTTTAGAATTTTGTAACTTACTATAACCTTTGTACCAGGAAGAAATTCGTTGATATATTCGAATTAGAAAATTGAGTGTTCTAAAAATAAGTCTTAAACTTGCTAAAGTAGAACTTACTGAGAACCAAATTGGACATTTTAACTGAGTTTTATAGTTTCTAAGGTTTCTATTAAATCAGTTTAAAGTTAAGTATTTCACTTAACCTCGTATTTTAGCAAAAATTTGTCCTGAAACTTGAAAAGAGTCATTATTTACTAGATAATAGATTTATTAGCGTAGTACCAGGTGGCATAATGGGTAGTGCGTAGGACTGTCATGCCAAAGTTAGTTAGTTAGTTAGACTTTATTGAACGGAAATAGATATTTACAATTTGTTCTTAATTCTATTTTATATAATTATTATATTGATACTTTAATTTGTTTTGGCACATTAGGGGCCTAATTTTATACATTGTTTTTATTTTTATACAAAATTATTTAAAAGATTGTGATTGATGGTTATATTTTATACTATGTAGATGATTCATCTCGGGTTGTTCAAATCCGGTTGTCTTTTTGGGAGGATGTGGGGTGGCTTCTAGCCACGATGGTAGTTTGACGCTGCATCTTCGTAAAACTGAATTGCCTCATCTTCATTGATAGAAATGATTCCTTCGTCTAGTAGTGCTGTTACATCAAGGTATCGTGGATCGGTGTGTCTCTCTTCACTTGTGATGGTTCTCACTAGAGGGCTTGGATGATTGCTTAGGTTGCTCGTCAGTATTTTGGCAGCACTGATCATGTATTTGTCAAGGGGTGTTATTCCGGATGCCTCATACAGTCGCGTGTTGCTGAAATGTTTTCGTCGCCGTTGGTCAAAGTGGAGTCCCGTGCAGATCCGCAAGATCTTCCTCTCGAACACTTCCAGTTTTTTCATGCTGGTTTTGGAAATAGTAAACCAGACAGGAAAGCAGTATGTGATGATCGGTCTGAGAAGAAGCAACTTCGTCCTTTGGCTGAGTCCATTCCTTTTCCGCATTAGGGGGTGGATGCGGTGGAAAGCGTAGTTTGCTTTCTTCAGAGTAGCTGTTACATGCGGATTGAAGCGTAACCTCTCCTCAAAGATGACACCCAGATATTTCACCGATAGTTTGGTTGTCAGTTGTGATCCGTCAGGCGGATTGATAATAATGCTGCGGCAGCTTTTAGCTGAGGGTGTACTTCACTGTCCCGCTGGTCTTCTGAAACAAGCCAATTCAGATTTGGCTGAGTTGACTTTGATGCCCCATGTTGTGTAGAACTCCCACAGCCGTCTCACGTGTTCTTCTACTCTTTGGGCTGCAATGACTGGCGAAATAGATTTGGCGTATGTAGTGAAACGTCCGCATAGAGAAAATGTATAGCGTTGTTGGGTTGAGGTTGGTCTGATGTGAAGATGTTGTAGAGGAACGGTCCCAGCTTTGATCCTTGAGCAACTCCTGCTCTGATGTTTTTGGTTGTTGACTGGCTGTTTTCAATCTGGACGAAAAATGATCTGAAATTGAGATAACTGAAAATTATTTTTATTAATGTACCTGGAAAATTAAAGGTGGTTAGCTTATAAATTAGCCCCTGTATCCAGATGCTGTCGAATGCTTTCTCTATATCCAGAAAGCATCCAACAAAAACCTGACAGTTATTGAGGGTGCTAACAACGTCATTATGGAATCGCAAGAGCGGATGTAAAGTAGAGTGTTTCTCTCGAAATCCAAACTGCATGTCCGGAACGATGTGGTTAGTAGTGCAAAACGCCTTCAATCTACGAAGAATAAGTCCTTCAAGAATTTTGCTGGTGTTGTTAAGAAGAGATATGGGACGATATCCGGAAACGGAACCTTTGTCGGCTTTCTTCGGTCTAGCTGTCTTCCATCTATTCGGAAAGTAGCAATTGTTGACGCAGTTGTTGAACAGGATCGTGAGAAACAGCACCATGACTTGGGGGATATTCAATCAAGACCCGCATCGTTAAGTTCCTTAATCTGTTGTGTTTGCTAAAAACATGATACATAACCCCATATCATCCTTACTATCCCTCTCGTAAATCCTTCTCTGAATGAACCCCTACTCTTCAATTATAGAGTACATATTCTACTATCTATTATTTCGATTACATATTTCTAACTCGTTCTTGAACTGACACTGACACCACTGCCCCCAGTGTACTTTACCTGTCGTACTTGTCTAAATAAAATCAGACGTTTTTTTGTTGTTTTCATAAAACATCATTTACTTAGAACTGGTTTTTTTTTTTTAGTTCTGATGAAATATTTTTTGAACATGAAATAGTTTTTTTTCACTACTTTCCAGTGCAGGGAATCACACAAATCATCGAAATTTTACTTCAGTTTGCAGATTAGATGTTTTTGTATTTTGTTTCAGATGAATGGTAAAATTCTCTACGAGAACGGATGGTATATGCAAAGGCCTTATCTCCAGTCTCAATTCTCATTTGCATGAGCCTAAAGTTTGAGTTTTGTTACCAAAATAGTTATGAGATGTATGTCATAGTAATTATAAATAATGTTTATCTAAATTTCACTTGAAAGGCATTCAAGTTAGCAGTCAGCTAATGTACGATCTCAATTTTAATAAACTGAAAATAAAATTAAAGCTGAAAGTACAATTTCTTATTGAAACTTTGATAGGTGTGAGTATGACTATATGCGGGTATACACTTCCCGAAATTTAAGTCACAAACCTCAGAATCGTATTCAGCACCCCCGAAAACATAAAAGATGTACAAAATGAAAACTACCCCATAATTTGCATAGAAAAAAGTAATATGACTGGACTACAGTGGTTCCCAAACATTTTTAAAGATACTAAAAATAAAAAGACACACAATTTCAAAATCTGTTAATTTCTTATTTAAGATATTTCATTGAAGCTGGTGCGAAGAACAAAAAGTTACTTTTTTTTTAATAATAAATAGTTTTGAAACTAAGTTCTATGCCTGAAACTGTATTCGAAGATCTGAGCTCGATCTTAATTAAGTTTAGTGAATTAAATACGTATCTTAATGAAAATGAACTCTATCAAAGAGGCATTTTCCTGTATTGTCAGCGTTGTGTTGAAGGCTGAGTTTACATTATAAATGGATTTTGTGCTCATATACTGATGCCAAGATCTTTGCGAATATTAGAGCTCAACTTGGCATATTTCTTTTCGATCATTTAAAAATGGAAAACATTCAACAAGCAACAAATCTGTAGCATTTTGTTAAATTTTCTTGTTCAAACTAAAATTATAGTTTATTGCTCATTTCATACATAATACAATACATAGATAAGGTTTGTAATAAAGATATATTTTTCTCACGAAGCTCAAATAAACCTGCTTAAGCATTTCCTCAGGAAGGCCATCGCATTTCATCGTTAGGTAGAAATATTCATTAAAACTTAAGTTCCACAAAGTTGCCCACTTTTCTGAACAAAAATTTAATGGAAAAAACTCCTGTTTACGAATTTTACAATCTTTACAGCTCATCAATGAAAAATACAATAGCTGCTATAACTACCGTAATGTGTTTAATTATAAAAAAAGAAATTAGAATTTTCACTTTAAGTTATTTGAAAGTCTTTTTTTTTAAACTACTAAGAAAAATAATTTCGTTTATAACGGGTGATTTTTTAAGAGGTTTAAAACTTTTTAAAAAAAAAAACACAAAAAATTCGAAAAAATGAATGAAATATTTATTTGAATCGATAGTTTGAACCTTGCAATTTAATGTTTAAAGATAATTTCATGCAAATGTTGACCGCGGCTGCGTCTCAGGTAGCTCATCCGCTGAGTCCAATTTTGGCATACTCTTTCACACATATCGGCCGGTATCTCACGAATGAATGCATGGATGTTGGCTTCCAGTGCGTCAATCGAAGCGGGCTTGTCCCTATAGACATTAGCCTTGACATACCCCCACAAAAAATAATCTAATGGTGTCAAATCGCACGATCTAGGCGGCCAGTTGACCGGCCCGAAACGTAAAATTAACTGTTCACCAAACTCGCCTCGCAATTGCACCATTGTTTCGCGTGCTGTGTGGCATGTGGCACCGTCTTGTTGAAACCACATATCATGCAAGTCAAGAACTTCCATTTCGGGCAAAAAAAAGTTTGTTATCATCGCTCGGTAGCGTTCACCATTGACAGTAACGCTGCGATTCGCATCATCTTTGAAGAAATATGGCCCAATAATGCCGCTGGCCCATAAACCGCACCAAACAGTGGCTTTTTCGGGATGCATTGGTAGCTGTTGCAATGCTTCTGGCTGATCTTCACTCCAAATGCGGCAATTATGCTTATTTACGTACCCATTCAACCAAAAATGAGCCTCATCGCTGAACACAATTTTTCGATAAAAAAGCGGATCCTCGGCCAGCTTTCCAAGAGCCCATTCAATAAAAATTCGGCGTTGTGGTAGGTCAACTGGCTTAAGTTCTTGCACCAGCTGTATCTTAAAAGGCCTTACGCCCAAATCCTTCCGCAAAATTTTCCACGTAGTGCTGTAACAAAGGCCTAACTGCTGGGAATGGCGCCGAATCGACATTTCGCGGTCTTCTGTCACACTAGCTGATACGGCCGCAATATTTTCTTCACTACGCACAGTACGTAAACGTGTTGGTGGTTTAATGTCCAACAAAGTAAATTTGGTGCGAAATTTGGTCACAATCTTCCGAATAGACTGCTCAGAAGGTCGAGAATGCCGACCATAAAATGGAAGCAGCGCGCGATGAACATTTCGAACCGAGTACGAATTTTGATAGTAAAATTCAATAATTTGCAAGCGTTGTTCATTTGTAAGACGATCCATGGTTAAATTGCAAACCAAACTGAAGCTGTTTGACAGTGACACAAGGTACTAAACACACGTCAGCTGTCAAAACCAGTGTTGCCAAAACCAAACCAGCTAAAAAATCACCCGTTACTTCATGAAATTCGCGTAACCCTTGGGAGATTGTTTCGCTTACACAATATAGCATTTTTTGCAAAAAAATATTTAATAACATAGAAATCCCTACTTTTGGATTACTTTTGAAGAAAATTTTGTATTTTGTTCTTAATAAAAATTTTAATAGGTTCCTAATACAAAATAAAAATACTTGTTCATTTTGAAAAAAAAAGAAGTTTTTGCTATCTGGGAAACCTCTTTTTTTAACAAATTCCACACAAAAAGGATATGTTCCAAAATATGTCTCTCTTCGGTTCCATAGACAATATTTATTGTTTGAAATGCAAACTCCTCCAGTCTATAAACTCAAGACAAAAGTCATTGTTCTATGACAAAAATTAAAAAAGTTATAAATTTTTTTTCTGATTTTCGGGGTAATCGGACACAATAAAAAAAAAAACAGTATTTTCTGAAGATCCAATTTTGGTAAAATTTGTTTCTCAGACAACAGTCAGTGGAGCCAAAAATCATAAAAAAAAATCATTTTGTTGGAATTTGTTCCACTAAAATTCTTATACTGACTCGTCTATAAGTTTCCAAGACCAATTATAGTCTTATCGAAGAACTTGTTCTCAGTATTAATCCATTTTGGAGCGTATTTATGCGTGTGCTAACGTTTATAAGTTTAAATTAAATTCTAAGAGAAAAGTTATTTTGAAAAATCCAATCTGCTTGCAGAACTACCCTTCTATTATATTTATTTGATAAATAAAATATTTTATCGTATGTAGATGAAGATAATTGGGATTATTATAAGTCGTAAATTTTCCTCGTAGCATATTGCTGGTTAGTGCGTTGGACATGCCGAAGGTCTGGGTTCGATTCCCAGCTGCTGCCACCTAAAACCGAGGTACTGCCTTGCAAGGAACTGACAAGTCCTCCAGCCAGTAAACTTGCAATGAAAAAGTGCTTCTCATCTAGAAATTCGGACTCGGCAAAAAATTGTATGTTCCCTTCATTCCTGCCAACAACACTCACACAGGAATGGTTGAGAATTGTAAGTAACTAGGCCTTGGTTCTCCAAGAGCTGTTGCGCCACCAAATTTTATTTTAAACTTTTTCGCCGTTAGTGGCCAAACTGCATTTTTCATTATTTTCAGTAGAACAAAAATAAAAAACAGATTAATTTCAAACACTTGCAGTTTTTAATTTTTTTAAACACTTGTAGTTTTAAACCAAACAAAGTTCTTACTTGTTTTGTGATATAATCAAAAAATAAAAAAATTTGACTTTGTATTCATGATTCTTCAAAATACCTCAGACTTCATACATAGTACCCTAATTAACTCAAGCATATTTCTTGCCATATAAAAGATACAAAAATTTAATTTTCGGATTCCGAGACTTGATTCTTGGATTTCTTTTGTTTCTTCATTATTTCATTGTTCTTTTTTTTAATTTCCTAGGCTATGCGATGGCATTTTATGTTATGTTTTTGTGATGTCAGTGAATTGTTGTTTTAATTTGATTTGAAAATAATTAATTTTTATTTTTTCAAACTGTTTTTTTTTTGTGTTGTACTTATGGCTCTTTTTCATCTCTAATTATTTGCTTTTGTAAATAAATATTAAAGTGCTTTTAAATGACGTTCATTATTTTCTGTTCTTAGAGCTCATCGATATCAGTTTTCTCTGCTTGGTCCTCCTCTCTTTATTTAAAATCAATTGCAAACCCCTATTGCTTCACGGTCAGATTGAAAATTGGAGACTTAAATTAATTGTTTTTAGATTTTTTTAAGACAATCTTCCATTTTAATTGGTGAAAGCTCAGGTGCCCATCGTTCGCTGGTCATTCATCCCTTGTGAAGAAAGGCAGTTGTCTTTCCATTTTTCCCTTGATATTGCTTGTTACCTAGAAATTTTACTATGATTAATTACCTCATCAAATTATAATACTAAGAATTTCTTTTAATTTTTGGAATTTTCAAATTACTTCTATTTTCATTTTTTATCGACGTTCTAAAGTTTAAATTGCATGATTACATATGTTTAATATTTTAATAAATTTATAACCTTAAAATCAGTGTTGCCAATCCAATTTAATATTATTTCGATTGCAATATGAGTAGAGAGGAAGAAGTAGATTGATTTGGTCAAAACGCGAAAAAAAACTGATTTTTTTTATTACTTTGTCACTCCTTTACATTACTATTTGAATACTTACTCTGGATATAAGAGTCTAAAGGTTTTTATTGTGATTTATAAGCTGAAGGCCTTTTTTATTTTTTATTTATTGAATGAATTCAACTGTGACGTTTTAAAGGTACTTATATTCTATTCAAGCAATTATTGAGAATACCATAAGCATACAGTTTTAATCAATATTTATAATATTCAATTATAATGTTAACACATACGAGATATCACAGTTGAATTTGCTCAGCAAGATATATCTACAAAAATAGTGTGTGAAATGCTTTTTGGATTTCGTTAAGTAGAGGTATCAGGAGAGTTTAAATTTACATAGTTCGAACAAATGCTAGGCATTATTCGTTAATTCAAAGAAAACAAGTTGAAAAGCGTACCGACTCCTATCTCACGTAGAGTGACTTCGTTTATGCCACCTCTATAATACGTTCCAATCACACGGGGGCAAAATAGCCCAATTCATGGCAAAAATTTATCCAACGGACCTGAGTTCGATGCACGTGATTACAAATTTTAAGTTCAGTTATGACAATACCCACAGAAACACCCGTGCCCTATCTTTATGTGTGTTCATGTAGTGTCGTAGAATACGCCGATAATATTTTATTTATTTTTCGGGGAAAGTACGATAGCTTGGGCTCCGAAAATTGATATTCGATTTTTGTAGAAAGGTCAAACATTATGGGAGAGAGGGTCTTTCTTATTTTTTTTCATATTAATTTTCTTTTTTATTTGCGATATACATACATAGGTGCTATAGGGCAAGTTTTGGATTCGTGCAACAAAAAAGTTCGAGATAACAATCAAACATGACATTATGATTATAAAGAACACAAAAAAAGTGGATGACACAATTCTGTCTGTCTGTCCGTATATCGAACTAAAGCCTCACTGAAGCTATTTTCTTCAAATTTTGAACATAAGATTTTTTTTTAACTCTCCAGAGGGAAATTGGTTTTATTTTAAGCATAAAAATAACGGTACTTGCCCTACATCCCTAGGGAATGTTTTATCTCAAAAACGTCTATGACGATTTTAATAAAGAAAATCTATTTTAGGTATGGTGTACTTTTTGATAAGAAAAAAAATTACCGAAAACCGTTCTTAACGGCACATGCCATACAAGGTTTTTTTAATTTGATAATATTTATTAAAAAAAAATAATTTGGTATGCCAATTCAATGTATTTATAAATATATCTACATTCAAAAAACAAAATTTGAAAAAATATCATCTACCTGTTTTTGAAACATCGAATTTTCAAAAAAGTATATTTAATATTTGTTTTTAAATCGAACATTTTTTTTTCAAAATTTTGAGATTCAGAAATTTTAAAGACACTTTTTTATGAATAAAAATTAAATTTTTGAAGTTGTTTTTGAGATGAATATAGTTTTCCTTAATGGTTGTGTAGAAAATACCGTTATTATGGAGCTAAATAAATCTGTTTCCCCTCTGAAGAATCACCAAAAAGCCTTAAGTTCAAAATTTGAAGAAGATCGCTTCATATGCTTAGACCTGTGTTTCCCAACTCTTTTTGAGCTTTGCCCTACCAAATTTTTTAAAATTTGTATGACCCCTCAACAATATACCTATTCACACAAATTTCTTAACACAAAAAAACTTGAATGATTTCAAACTACGAAGAAATCACCAGAATCAGAAAGTTGTTTCTTTTTAATGTCGCAGCGGCTGGGAATCGAACCTGGACTTTCGGCATGACAGTCCAACGCACTAACCATTATGCTACGAAGTACTGCGATATAGAATGTAATGTAAGTTTTTTTTTGACAAAATTAAGCTTAAAAATTTGACCAAAATATTCATACAACGGCGTAAGCCCGTTGTAAACGTTTTAATGTTTAAAACTTCCCAAGTCTGTCACAATTTTTATGGACAATTAGACAGATTTACGCAGTTTAAAATTTTACTATGTTTATGACGACCTTACGCCATGAATATCCATATTATAGTTTTGTTGCAGAATATTAATTTTTTGATATTCTTTGTTCATTTTCCATAAATTTCATATTCCAAAAATTTTGACGCTGTAATGAAGATTTATCGTTCGGAATAGGTAATGCATAAAACTTAATATTTCAAACTTTGAGATTTCATCTTTTTTTGAAACATCAACAATAATTCACATTCTTAAGAAAAAAGGGAACGCATCACCGATTTTTTCTTGGTTTGTTTGATAGATGTCAAAATAAAGTCGCATAAAAGCATCAGACTTCTCATGAAAAAAGTGTTTACTTACATACCAACATAAATGGACAACACTCTCATAAAAATGTCTTTTTAAGAGTTAAAAGTATCGATACGACAGCAGCCATATTTAAATTTGAACGAAGTGTTTTTTGTATAGTTTGAAGGTTACCGTGATATGAAATTAAATTTTGAATTAATTTATGTACTTGGTTATCCATTATGGTGAATCTATTTAAGGTATATTTATGTATATACGTGTATTGATATTGATGTTTATTTTGTTCAACATTAAATACATAAGAAGTATTTGTACAAGTATATTCGTAATGTGAAGTTTTGTATTTAAATACTGTGCTTATGTTCTTTGTCTCTTAGGAGCATCATCAAATTGAAATAATTACATTTATTTACGGAGCATCAGAAATTCGCACTGCATAGTGACAAAATTGAAAGTCCAGTGATCATTGACAGTTTCGTTATAAGAAACGTGAAACAAATATTTTAAAATATAAATTCTAACTTATTATTTTTTCATTAAAACGTCTCTTAACCTCTTGTAAATTCTTAGATTACAAAAAACAGGCATACAAGAATAAGACCATCAATTCGACATTAAGATGATATGCATAAAAGATAGAAAATGCTTTTACTTGAGAATTTTTAAGTAGATGCTATTTTTGATATGCATAAAAATGCAGTAAATGCCCAAATTCAAGTATTTACTTCAGGCCATAGTATTACCTTTTTTTGGATGAATTCTATTAGTAATTACTATATTCCGTATGCATAAGAACTAGTTGGTAATTTTTTCTCGAGTAAGTACTTGATTTTTTCGAAGTTATAGAATAGCAACATGAAAAATTCATAGGACTTACTTTTTTGGTTTTAGTCCGCAAATAAGAAGTCTTAAAACCCAAAATTAATAGTCTTGAGTCCAATGAAAAAACAATTTTTTGTGCAAGAAAAATTTTTAACTGAACCATTATTTTTTCTAACAAAAATTATTTCAATTTTATTCCTGATGCTAAATTAATTTTTCGTATCAGGAAAATAATTAAATGCATTTTTAACAAAATATTTTTTTTCTTTTGCACACAAAATTCCTTGGGTTACTTGTCATTAAAAACACAGTAAATAATTGTTATTTTTTGATTCTGATTGAATTAAAATTCGGAGGCTCACTTTGGCTAATGTTTAATGTCAACACCCAGCGAAAATGATCTACCCGTATCGTAAAAGGAAAGGAAGACACATAAGCCATAGTACTCAAATGAAATGAATCATCCATAACTTAGTTGTATAACTTGTTTACTAATGTAAGTTTGGTTCCAGATTCACTTACTCGTGTTATAGTAAAAAGAACAAAACAAGCCGAAATCTAACAATTAGCTATTTTATACTATAATTTTAATGGAAAGAACAATTTACTATTAATATCCGATGAAATTAAGAATTTACTTGGATGAATATACTATCTTTTGAAAGTATGCAGTAAATACTTCAAATTTTACCTTCTACTAGAAGTTATAGTAATTACTTTAACATTTTACTTCTAGTTAGTACTTCCGTTTTATGCATATCACCCATTATCTGCTCTTATATCTTTTTCGTTATATAAAATGAATAATTACCATAAATAATGTCAGCATAAAAAGTACTATTCTTATTCAAATTTAAATATCAATTATTTTGGAAGCGCTTCATTATTTTTCGAAGTAAAATGTGTCAATCGCACTAAGACTAAATTCCACTTATGTGACAAACTACAATTATATTAACGTCGCCATGAAATGAAAATATAAATTCACACGTTAATTTTTCAACATGAGACAATGACGATGACACATACAGACATAAATACTTCGTACCAAGTTTCCGAAGAAGTATACAAATGTAAAAGATAAGTATCTGTTTTTTGTTTAAATACGCGCATACAACTTCTCTTTTCATCAACTCCCACAAGTAGTGACCCATTCTCCTAACAAGTTTAATGGAGCATTTGTTATCCCATAGGAACAATAAAAATGTTTCTATAAGAGGCAAATTAACTACCATAAGTGGGCCATTTAAGGCTTCTACCATTTTCATAACGATGTAGGAGTACTCTCCTAACTAACTCCCGAAATAAAGTCTCACAAGCCTTTAGGAAACTCTTATGAGGGGAAAATTGTTACTTGGGCCCCCTTTCATAAAAAAATTAGCCCCGGCTCAAATTAACAGAACTTTCCAGGAAATTCTTAAGACGTCAAAACAAAGCTCTCCACTAAAATTCAGCTTTGTCGGAATTTTTACGTAGTTTTACCATTTTATGGTATAATTTTCTAAGGCTATTACCATAATTTCAACAAGAAAATCTGTTAAGTAGTCAATTGCTTGGCTTGGCCTAAAATTTTTGAAATAGTTCTCAGACAAAATGTGTGTTAGGGAAATTTCTATGGCGGACATTTTTTTTTTGAAAAATTACCTTGAAGTGGAACAAAAATTATTAAAACTCAACGAAAGCATATAAAATTATAAATTATAAGTTCTTAGCTTTTTTTTAAATCAAGTTGCTTTCGTGAAAAATGTTTGAGTTATTAAACTTCAAAGTCACTTTATTTAAAAAAGATTGTTAATTTTTAAAACATTAGCTTATCGCAGGTCAAAAACTATGGAATAACCACACAGGGTGTTCTCGGAAACTCTGCTAAAGTGGAAGAGAAGAAGAGTTTTTAATTATAAAGATAAAACTTTTAATGTATTTTTTTTTTTTTTTAATTTTGAAGGTACCTATTGCAAAATATCTTACATCTAATAAAAGTGTTTAAGTTTTTTTCCATTCATTTTATTTTGCAATGCATATTGTTTTTTTAAGTAAGGCTATCATTTATATTCATAACATATTGTAGGTTCGTATTATGATTTCACCATAAATTGTAATATATGTAATTTTCCCATCTGAGCTTATAACTTATTCATTTAATTAGTATATTGTTAGATTTCTGGTTCTTTGACACAATTATCCTTTCTAGTTTTAAATGACTTCATACATCAGCATAATGTTAAAAAAAAAAAAAAAACAAAAGGTGAAGTCAAATGTAAATCAGTGCATTTTTTTTTTTTAATTTCATAGAATTGAACCTCATAAAATTGGACTCAGTCCAAATAAACAATCTAAATCCCATTACACTTGGTCATTCAGTATTTTTCCTACTTGTCAAGTGATAATATCGGGAAATTTAGTATAGCTTGATAAGAATTTAATTTCCACATTACTTTTTCCCTTATTTCGCAATCGGAAATTGGTAAAAAGAATCAATGATATGAAGAAAAAAAAAGTATTGAAAGAAGAAATAAATTTCAAAATAGATTTTGTATAATGTGTTCTTTGAATTTCGTGCAAACGAAGCCACACACACACACACAATTGCATTTTATGTAATAAATTTGAAACAGAAATTTAGAGTCAGTAGTAAGAACTTTTAAAGATGTTAGGTACTTTCTTAAATATTTATGTTATCCGTACTCTGTATTTCATTAATTAGATTGTCATGAGTCATGGACCCATGACCATGAAAAATAATGAATAAATAAATTGTCAACACGACAGCTCATGGAGAACCATCAGGGCTAAATTATTTTACAGAAATTGGTTTGCATTAAATCCAATGAAATTTTAATATAGGAGTAGTGGGTATAGATGTAACCAGAACATTCAATCAAAACATCCAATCCCCTCATACGAATTCGGCAAGAGAAATGCTATACTCACCTCACGGGTGAAGCTATAGTTATATTTATAATTTTTGGTCTTAGCGGATGAATGATTTTGCCAAAAATCCATTTAATAAGAATCTTTTTTTTTCTGTGATTATTTTTAAACCAAGCTAATTTTTTAATAGCTCTATAGACCAAGTATTGGTTTATTGATTTTGTGTGTACAAACATTTTGAGGTTTTAATCAAATTTTACATTACGATGGTGGAGAACTGCAAACAAAATTTGGTTTTGTCATGATATCGGTCGATGCAGGTGCTTGTACGTCGGTAGATATCTGGCAAACACTGTACATCTAGCAAAAACATTTTCGTCATTTCCCTGGACACTGCAAATATGGCTGTGCGTTTGTCTCTTTTTGCCTTTGTCATTACTATACCAGATTAATCCTTTGCTATAAAAAGCATTTTCATATAGATTACAGCTATGCACAAGGCTAAGTATCTTCTAATAATTTGTGTATTTTATTTGATTTTGTTGGCACTGTCATGAACACACTAATTTATGGGAATATTATTCCCCCTAAAATGTTTTTGGAAATATAATTTACCTAGTTTTTGCCACAAATCATATTATTTTATGTGTCTTCTCTGGAAACCCAATATGCGTCCCTATGCCTACATATCTTATATTGATATACATAGAGACAGGATTCGTAGAATTCGTTAACATATGTTGTTGTTAGACTATACTTTATATCGAAAGCAAAATAGATACAATATCCAATAACCATAATTTACAGCAACAGACTTGAGACAGTCCTTACAAAGTTAAAAAATGCGCATATTTATTTGAAAAAAAATATAGCAATGCGCATTCGAATAAACATATATTTAAATATATTCACTTTAAGACCGGCCATTCCTAGCCTGCAAAAGGATAGCCCTTATCAATATCGCTTGCTGGATAAAATCCTTTAACAACATTATTTGTTAAGCTTAAAAGGATTTTTTTTCTTTTCTAAAATCAAATATAAACAAATTGCTCTGCTAAAAAAGATATACCTACATAAGGAA
This sequence comes from Dasysyrphus albostriatus, assembly GCA_946251815.1. Lineage (NCBI taxonomy): Eukaryota > Metazoa > Arthropoda > Insecta > Diptera > Syrphidae > Dasysyrphus > Dasysyrphus albostriatus. The sequence continues at coordinate 66,609,655 of OX276335.1, forward strand.
ATCCTATACAACAAACCTGCCTTATTTCTGATTTAACCAAATCACATCTTAAATCTACGAGGGTCCTTGTTGATGCTTTGTTAATGATAATAAAAGGGTTGAATCCTAAAAAATAAACTTAAACAAAAAAACAATATTTATAAAAGCAAAAAACAAAACCCTTCAAACTCTGACCGAGGTGTGATTTTATGGAAAATAAATTTTATCCCAGATTCAGTGTAACCTTCAAAATGTACAAGAAAAAAGGATTTTCCATGTTTTTTCTTCTTTGTCGACTTCTTTGTTATCTTAAACATCAAAATGCATCTCAAAACTAAACAAAAAAAATCCTTTTTTATCTTTTCTAGTATTTGTGAGAATGTGATTGGAATTTTGATTTGCTTTTAACATTTAAGGCAAGTTCGAAGGCAATAATTTTCTACTTAAAAATAGAGTAGTTTATAATCCTTGTGTAAGGCTGATGGTAATTGTTGAATCTTTTACATAAACATAAATCCTAACCACCTTTAGTTGCAGTAGTTTGCCTCTGCATGAGCCCTAAAATGATTATTTATGCACATTTCGTGAATTTTTCTTCTTTTACTTTTACTTAACGCTACGGTTGCCACTCAAAAAAAATTCCATTTCATTAAATTTTCTATAAGTAAATAAACTTGCACCTATATGGAGGTCGATTTTATTAAAGTACAAATTTGGCAGCACTGCATAACTCATGTTGCAATCTTCCAAAAACTGTTGTTAGAAAGTTTTTTTTTCTACTTTCCTAGAAGTGCTGATGTTAGCTCTTAATAATGAATACATTTTGAAATTCTATCGAGAAATTGCTTTCGGTTGATTTTTATTGTTTTCATAGAAGTTGAAGTTCTTTTTTGAATAATGCTTTGCAAGGCATTAAGTGCTCTACAGTGGTAGGATTACTTAAGACACCCATATCATTTAATAAAATGGCAAACACGAATTTTGTGGTACAATTTACACGGTCTACAAAAGCCGAAGGTATATAAATTATGTATCGTTGGAATGTTTTTTTTGCACAGAACTGCAAGAATGTAACCTCTATTATACAAATTTTCTTACAAGTAAAGGAAATCTTGGTTTTTCCCAAATATCCCAGGAAAATTAGATTTTCAATTCGAAAAAATTCACACAAATCTGAATTTTGGTAAATAGCTTCGTTTTGACCTCCTAAGCATTTCCTAAGAAGTTCCGTTAATTTGAGCTGGGTCTAAATTTTGTTGGGGGGATAAAGGGGGTAAAACTCTCTTTGGAGTGCCTGGAGTAAGGGGAATTGGATTTGGTTTTTATTAAACCAGTGCAGTGGCGGATTAAGCTTGTTAGAGGCCCGGGGCGGCAACGCTAAATAGGGCCCCTATGTGTGATCAGATATTTTCGTAGTCTTAATTTTACGAAAAAAAAGTACACATCAGCATTAGGCATAGCAACCAACAGATAGAGTGCAAAAAAAATAATGAGTAAATAGGAGCTTCTATTCTATTCTCTCTGGCTCTAAACGTGAAACACTTCACTTTAACTAAGTGGAAACTAGAGAAGAGACAAGTATTTGTACGCTTTCAATTATTGCAAGTGGATTGATTGAATTTGTACATTTTTACATGGTTGTACGAATATTTATTGTCTATAAAATAAATTACAATAAGCAGGAGTATTTTTTGTTATTTTAAGGAAAACTAGAAAAAATTTTAAGAAGGTGAGTGAAACAACGAGATATGATTCGTCCTTTCATGAAAAAACTTGAAAAATTTTTGCGAATCTTATTTTGTTGGTTCCTTAAAAATAAAATTTATTTTCACGTTTGAGTTAAATCTCTTAGGATTTGTGATATATGGTTTGTTTCCGAATTTATCATAAGGGAACAATTGGAAATCCATTCACGAACCGTTCAAATAGAAAATAAAACTGTAATTTTTCATTTGCTCAGTTTATATTTCAGGAGCATTCACTGAGTTGACGGAGCAAAGATTTATTTCCTAAGCTTTTGACAGCAAAGCTGTCATTTCGATCCAAGTGCCATCCAATAGCCCACAAACCACTTTTTTCCGGACATACAAAAACCTGAAAACTTTGGATATTTTAGAACTTTTTTTTACATCACAGCCATCTCTATGGCATGGCAGTTGATCGCTTTTGCCCTTAAATTAACTCTTTCCACAGCAGTAAAAACTGTGAATCTTTCTGATTTTTAAAAGGTTTCTATTTCTACGACATCTTAGCCATCTTTCGATAAAATTGGACAGTTGATGTTTTGACAGATGGAAGACAAAGTACCTTCCTTTTGACATCCAAATGTCAAACAATTGCCTTAAAATAATAATCTTAATAATCTAACAATAAACGGCATAAAATATGGGAGAAAAAGTATATTTTAATGATTTACCAGCTTTTTCATCATTAGAAAAATATTAAACCAACTCAAAAATGGCTTTATTAAAAAAAAAAAAAATCTTTTCTGTTTTTTATCTTAACCACATTCGACCTTAATTTTATTTTTCCAGTTTCTCACAAACGAGAGATACAAAAAAACTATTTAATTTGTCGGCAATGTAAATTTTTGAGTAATCTGAAACAATTAATCGAGAATAAATTTTTTCAAAAACTATTTACTATAAGAAAATGATTAAAACACTCCGCGTTGCAAAATTGATAAGAGTGAATTTACGACATTGATAAAGTCACTAAGCCCAAATTAAGTTGTTGGTGGTGACTTTAATGCAAAGCACACCTTCTGGGCCTCACGATGTATATCTCAAAAGGGTCGCATGCTATATGAAGCAGGAATGGAAAATAATTGTGACTTTCATTCGACTGGCAAGCCAACTTACTGGCCAACTGATCCGTCGAAAATACCTGACCTAATCGATTTATTCATGGTGAAAGGAATACCCTCTAACCGTATAGATATTTCAGAGGGCTATGACCTCTTCTCAGATCATTCTGCCGTCGTACTCATTATGAGCGAAAGCCTTGTTAAAATTGAAAAACCACCCAGGTTAACAAACAGTAAAACCAACTGGGATGGATTTAAAAAAGATATCGAGGACAACGTTGAGTTAAGTGTATCATTACAAACGCCTCTTGAGCTTGAAGACGCAGTAGATACCTTTGTTCATATAATACAAAAAGCAGCTTGGGATAACACACCTTATCAAAGGCTAATGCCTCGCCTTAAAGATATTAAATATCCGCAAGAAATAAAAGATTTAGTGAAAGAGAAACGAAAAGCACGTAAAAAATGGCAGCAAACCCGTGCTCCTCAGCACAAAGCTCATGTAAATCGCTTGAGTAATATGCTAAAAATGGCGATATCAGATTTCAAAAACCTTGAAGTTGAAAATTACCTTGAAGGCTTGACAGCGGGGAAAAAATCCAACTACTCACTTTGGAAAGCTATAAAAACGAAGAAAAAACCAAAGCTTCCAGTGCCTCCGATTAAGAAAAGCCAAAAGAATGGGCTAAAAGTGACAAAGAAAAAGCGACGGTATTCACCGATTACTTAGAGGAAAAATTTAAGCCGTTTGATGGGCAAGAACTCAACGAAAATATTAATATGAATTTTACCTCAAATGAAAGCTACATAACGAGAAATGCTACACGTGCTGAATTAAAAAGAGAAATAAAGAAGCTTAAGTCCAACAAAGCTCCAGGATATGACTTAATAACGGCAGAGATTTTAAAAATGCTCCCTCGTAAAGGGTTTATTAACCTCCTTTACATAATAAATGCCACTCTAAGGTTAGAATATGTTCCGAGCTAATAGAAAGTTGCGGAAGTCATAATGGTTTTGAAACCTAGCAAACCTTCTCACGAAAAGAAGTCTTACAGACCGATTTCGCTTCTTCCTATTATATCAAAAGTTTTTGAAAGAATACTACTCCTGCGCCTGCAACCTATAATAGCAGAGAAACAATTAATATCTGAACATCAGTTCGGATTTAGAAGCAAGGATTCGACAATTGATCAAGTGCATAGAATTACTGACGTAATTGAGAAAGCTCTTGAAGAAAAGAAAATCTGTTCGACTGTCTTTTTGGACGTGCCGCATGCGTTTGACAAGGTGTGGCACGAAGGCCTCAAATTCAAATTGAGACAAGTTCTGCCTGAATGACTTTACAACATTCTAAACGGATATCTACATGAAAGACTTTTTCGTGTAAGACACGGAAATGACTATTCTGACTTCAAAGAAATAGTGGCTGGGGTACCACAAGGAAGTGTATTAGGTCCAGTTCTGTACCTTTTATTTACACGCGATATACCTCAAACAGATGACACTATTGTAGCCACGTTTGCTGATGATACTGCAATACTAGCAGTAGGCAAAACGATTAGCGAAGCTACAATTAAATTACAAAATGCTCTTAATAATGTTAATGAGTGGACGGAAACACGGCGAATAGCGCTCAATGAACAAAAGTCAGTCCACGTGGACTTTACGTATACCCAAATAAATAGATTACCCGTCTTTCTTCATACCGCTCGTGTTCCATTTGCAAATGAGGCAAAGTATCTGGGAATGACTCAAGACGCGAAATTAAAATGAAAGCCGCACGTGAAAAAGAAATGCAAAGAACTAAAAAGTAAATTAAGAGATATGAACTGGTTACTCGGTAAATATTCAAAGTTTAGTATTGAAAATAAATTGATTTTATATCGACAGGTTCTTAAACCTGTTTGGACTTATGGTATATAACTTTGGGGTTGCACCTGCGATACAAACTTAAATAACTTACAAACGTTTGAAAATAAATTGCTTAGGTCATTTGTAAATGCTCCGTGGTATATAAGAAACGAAGATCTTCATAGGGATCTCGGGATTCCTACGGTGCGGGAGGAAATAAAAAGTTTCGCACGAAAACATAGAAATCGACTATTAGAACACGCTAATTCAACGATTATTGACATTCCTGACGAGTCGAATTTAGTACGCCGTCTGCGAAGAACAAAACCTTCCGACTTGGTGCGGTGAACAGAAAACCGCTTTAAAATCGTGGATTAATCAGGAACTTTCACCGGAACGTAACCTACACCACGTTACTTATTAACTTCGTTAAAAATAAATTGCTAGATAAGTTTCAACTTAGTTGCAATCGGGAAGTGAAGGTGGTTTTAGTGTAGTAAGAATCTCACACTTCAATGAGCACGCGTTTTTCGGTCCTCATAGAGCCTGATATGCAGGTTTTGCACCTACCCACAGGAAAATAACCACAAAAAATTCGTTTTTTAACTGCCATTGCATCAAATATCGCCTATGCAGCCACATCATATGGTAAGTATAAGAAGTAGCTTAGTTTTTTTCACGCTCAAGACTGTTAAGAGTCGCGTATTATTTTCTTCGGATCAGTAACACGATTACGTTATACAAAAACAATTCAAAGATCCAAATATTAATTCTTACTCTGGTAGGTAGATGGCTTATATAGTAAGATAGTGTTAAATGCAGTTTGTAGCTTTATCTGGCTGATTGCCAGTCACTTGGCAGTCATATCTGATCGATAATAGCCCTGTTTTTTTGCAATTCAAAAGGGAATTGCATGAAAAAACGATATTGGTGCTTATAGGTATGTGTTAAATGCAACAAGTAAGCCGATTCGGGTTTAGCTAAGCTTTACTAAAAATCACGGAGAAAATCTGTGCATGAATTCCATCGGTAGTTGAACGTTTGTATGGAAACTCTAAATTTTGGTGATGGCGCCGGTAATCCCCGGTGTCGTTTTTGTCGACCAATTTTATCCATGCTTGCAAAGAAACATGCCCTAATGTGTACCTTACTTAAGTGAAGCGCCGAAAAATTTCTCCATTTAGCTTTGTCAAATGGGGTTATTCTACCTAAATGAATACTTTGTTATCGAAAAATTTTATGCAAACGCCAGTTTCTCAGTTTTTGCTATAACTTGTCAACGAGCTTAATGCTAGAACATTTGTTGAGTTATTCACGTCTGTACCACATTTTTTCTCCGCATTTAAGTTAAGTGCTGATAATTCTATTGGTTGAGTCTGGCCCAGTTATTTTTAGATTTCAAAAGAAAAATGTGTCTTCATAAAATAAATATTTGCATTAGATAACAATGACAAAAAAAAAAACATTTATATAAATGAATTCAATAAATAAAATCAACATTGTTTCTTTTTTTATATACATAGGTTCATAGAAGAGTTACTTTAATGCTAAAAGCAATTTAAAGTCAGTGCAAATAATTACTATGATTTGATTTAATGGAATAGAAGTTTAAGCACACCTAGCTTACAGTTCCCCTTCCCATGCAAAAAGAAATTAAAACTTTGAAAACAATTTTCCGCCTAACTGCCTTGGCCTAGACCACATACTGAGCAATTAGTTTACCCTTACTTATAATAGGCCTAAAATTAGAAAAAAATATGTTTGGATGCAAAAAATATTTGCATGCAAATAATGCCTTGAGTTGAAAATGTATTTTTTTGGAAGTGTAAACCGACGATCTCAAAAAATCATATTATAGAACGCCAATCACGAATTGTGAGGTAAAATTTACATATAAATTATATATTGTTGGAAAAGTTTTTTTGCACAAAAGCGCAGAATACAAAAATTTATTCAATAATTTCAACACGAAAACTAAAAAAACAGTAAAAACAGTAAAAGAAAGTGCGAGTGAGAGCCAGAGCGAGACCGGTTTGTTTTTATTTGTCGTAACCTAAATTTGACGTTTCGATTTTTTCCCACCTACCGACCAACCAATTTTCCACAACTGACTGGAAAGATAATTGGAAAGTGTGATCACAGCATTCAGTACTGCGGAAAATCATAATGAGTAGCTCATATAACAGTTGCGTTTTCTTGCAAGTCAAAAAATTATGGTCTCAAAAAAAAAAAAAAAATAACAACAAAACAGAGCAATTTACTTACCAAATACAACAATAACTATGTCCATGTAGAGTTAGCTATGTCCAGATAATTATGTGGATTTAACTTTTGTCCCGATAAAAATAGTATTGCCAGACTAACATTGTGTTATCGATAATTTAAATAGAAATGTCAAATGTTTGTTGGAAAGATAGTTCAATACAAAATGGTAGACCAAGCAAAAGGTAAATATATGTTGAAATGTCCCGATGTCATTCTTTTCCCCAATGTCCATATTAGGCGTTTCTTTAATTCAGAACAGAGCTCTGAACAGAGTCCGAGCATGTCGAGCTTATTCTGAACATCCACTGGTCTCAACCAAGTGTGCTCTGAGCGCTCTGAATTATTTTGGAAACACACCTTAACAGAACACTAGCTGTCAAATGCTTGTGTTCAAAATTAAATCTGCCTGCTCAGTCATTTTATTCTGAGCTCATAGAGCGCGCTCTGAACAAACTGAGAACACACTCTGAACGAAAAAAGAAACACGAATTTTTAGCTCTGAACGTCAGAGCTAAAAAAGAAACACAATTTTTTGTTTGACAGTTGGGGCTCTACTCTGATCTAGAAAAGAAAAACGCCTATTGACATGCAATAAAACGCAACTAATAATAAGTAGCTATAAGTAGCTCAGTTTATCTCCATGATTAAGACTGCTTTTAAGGATTTACTCCAGCGATTTTCTGCTTAATGTTGGAGCACATAAGAACGAGGGGGGGGAGGTAGTATGCTTGTACCTGCCATCAGTTCTAATTTCTTAAATTTGTTGATGAGAAAATACGCAATCAAGGGCGTATGCACAAAACTGTGTAACCGGCCAGAGCAAATAACTTCCTATCGATAATAATTTGTATAGAAGCCTCAGTTTTTAATTACAAACATATTTTTTTTTAAAATTTGTCATTTAGAAAATATTGTTATTAGGACTCGAGTTTCGTGGGCTGGACGTACTATTATATTTTATTCACTTTAGTTTTTTCACATGCAAAACAATTGCCGGGTGTATTGTTTGAATGACATTCCATGACAAATATGTTTTTTTTTTGCATGAAACTGCAAAGCAATCATGAAAAAAAAAAATAGTTTGTTATTTCACCTCAATAAAAGAAAAACTAAATAATTAAATAGGCACGAGTGCAGGCATAATCTACGGTGCAGATTTTGAATTTTAAAAGTATGTGAATGGGATGAAAATCTGCATGCAGGTAAACCTGCAATGATATTAACACTGGGTTAGCTCCAATTTTATGCAAACATCACTTTTGCTACGAGTTGTAGACTCGTTGTCAAGTTAAACTCTTAGGACCAGTTTTACAGTCATGGTTCAAATATTGATCCGTGCTTCATCAATTTTAAATCACCAATTTCGGCGAACTTACAGAGATTCTACGATGGTTCAAGGAAGTTATTGTCTACTATGAGGACCAGTTGTAAAAACATGGTTCAAGTTTGATCCATAGTGCAGCATTTTCCAATTAACAATTTTGGTAGTTGAAGTTAGGTTCACCGATCGACGGTTAAAGGGTTAAGTATGGCATAATAGCATTACAAGCTGGATCTATCTTTAAACTTTATCTAACCCGCCAAAATCGATGATTTAAAGTTACTGAATTTCATGAACCAAAATTAGAACCACATTTGTGTAACTGGCACTAACACGATTGAACCTTAATCCATCATTTTACAGTATTTTGTCTCAAATGAATAATTAATGAATGAAAAAAAAAAATATAAAAAATGTTTAAATTTAATGATTTTAAAAAATTTTATAGTTAAAATTAAAAAAAAAAACTTAGTATACAACTAATAAATTAAAAATTAAAAATTATTCGCAAATTATTCTATCGTTGCATCGGGTGTATTTAAAGCCTAGTGGTGTTGTAGCTTGTAGAGCTTCGAAAAGCGTTGCGAATAATTTTTTATTAATAAATTCTGTACTAAGATTTTAGAATTTTAGCAGTAAAACTTTTTTAAAATAATTAAATTTAAACACTTTTTTCTTTTAACTCTGGTTCTAAAGACCCGTTGTACAAACGTCAACGTGGCTCAAATTTTGATCCATGGTTCAAAAATGGTTGTTTCGTGAATTATAATATATTTTTTTAGAAATTTGTTAACTAAATGATAATGGTATAAGCACTCCAGTTTTGAGGGCTTGACATACTAGTTTATTTTATTGCTCAATAATTTTACTTACAAAAGATTAAAACACTTTTTTTCGAAGGAGCAAAACGATCAGACTATCAAATAAGAAAATTATAAAAGCAATTTTTAAAATTTTTATTTTAGTGAATAAAAACTCTTTGGAATATTTGAGTTTTGTAGACAAAAACTACCAAAGTGGCAACCACGATTACAATGCAAACACGTCGTTTGTCTATGGTGGGCTAAATTTGTAGCAAGGACCGGGAAAGTGGTATGCATTTTAAAACTTCATTCCCGTAGCTATATCTAGTATAGAGTAAGCTAGGTACATATACAAACGTATATAAACCGATCGATTTTGCTGAAGTTAATTGGATATCCTGGTGCTGGAAGGAATCCTTTAATTAAAAAAAAAAAAAACTAAAGTGAATAACTGTTTCGCTTGCTCAAAGACATCACACATAAATAATTGATGACTTTTTACAAACAAAAAGAAACACTACACCTACAAATGATATACCTACATATAGATAATATACATATACATAGGTGTATGCATGTATAAACATGGAAACATGTTTTATGTAGCTTCTTGTTTTGTTTCTATACTTTCATGAAAGTTTGACATTCTAAAGGAAAGACAATAATTAATTGAAATGATGTTCGAAATTGATTGACTTCCATGCTACGTTCCTTTGGGGGAAATGGCTTCCAGGTGATGCATTTCAAATTAATTATGCGGTAAACTTTGACAGCAGAAGTGACGAATAAAGGCAACACCAACATAATTGAGTTCTGAGAAGATTTCAATTTCAATTTATATGTGCGATAAATTCTAGTTTATTTTTTTGTGGATATAAAATAACTTCTTCTTGTTTTCTTTGAAATTTTCTCACCCTTTTAAATGATGGTTTATTGTTTCATTTAGAAACTTCGATACAAATTTAATGTTTGTTATAAACCTCACTAAAACACCAACTTTTTCAAGAAGAGAATTCATATAACACTTTATAAGAAATTGTTTTTTATAAATTATTTCAAGGGAATGTCCTTTGATATTTCCTTGAACATTAATTGTGTAAAGTCGTTTGTAGGAGTGCAACGCACTAAAAACTATATTTTTGAAAAAGGAAAAGAATAAATTCCAATCCTTTTTAAATTTAATCAAAAATTTCCTTTGATCCAAAAAACATGCAAAAATGTGGGATGGTATTGAAAAAACAAAAAGTAAGTAACTGAACTTTGTATCAACAAATGAATACCCTTCTCAAAACTAAAATGAAATAAGGACATTATTGTCAACTCCTCAATCAATTTGAACCGCTTAAAAGAAACCAAAAAAACCTTTCCTACATTAAACGTCCTAAGGACATCTATAATTCCTCTAGATCGCATAAGCAAAGAAAAATATAATCTCATAGTGGGTGTTTAAGAGCTCATTGTTTGTTATTTTTTCCTTAAATTTCTCAACAATTGAATTAATGTAAATGATTCCTTTCATTTCTCTTCCAAGAATCAGAATAGACATTTTGTTGAAACCCACATACCCACTACTTGATGATGAAACGAAGCTCAATGACTATAATAGCATAGAGTTAGGTAGGCCAAGTTTAATGAACAGTCTATATTGAAGCTCAACCCTGCTGTCGTCTGCTTAAGAACAAACCCATTAACCCTCAGCACAAACTATTTCAATTTCATAGCTCAACAGTTTTCACAGACTTTCACCATATTTTTTTTTTTGTTTTGTTTGTCCCTATAGCTCCTTTAGTTTTTCTTTTTTTTTTCCAAATAAACTATTCAGAGTGTTCACTCTCGTTTCTGTGCCTCTCTTGTCCTTAAGTCCTTTTTGCTTTGGCCAATCGATTGTATTTTTATTTTATAACCCGGCAGAGAGTTATAAAAGATACACACCGCACAGAAACATAAATAGAAACAATCCATCGTTATTCGTCCTTACGCTCTAGTGATGTGGATTATTGATGATGAACGTAGAGTTAGTAACAACCCGTTGAACATTTATTGAACCACATTCAGGCAAATAATAGAGACAAAAAAAAAAATACTGAAAATAAATAAGGACAACATCACAGCAACATGGATTGACAGAATTAATCTAAATGCTAACAATAAGGAGCTTCTATTATAAAAATAGAGAGGTCTTGACTCATCTAATCGGACTAAAATTTACAAATAAATAAAATGTATAGTAAAAAAGACTCATGAATGTTAAATTATGTTGAAATTGAATTAGGTGTTTAAAAACAAAATAAAACGAAAATTACTATTGGTTACTGCACCATCCAATTAAGGTATACAAAAAGAGAGCATAATTAGCATATTTATCATTTTTTCTGGCTTTGAAATGGCAATAAATAATACTTTGTGGCAAATTCTATTAAAAAAAAAATAAATTTGGTAGCAAAACAGATCGTAAAGAACCAGGGCCTAGTGACTAACAACTCTCAATTATTCCTGTATGCGTGTTGTGGGCAGGAATGGAGAGGGGACTTGCAATTTTTTGCCGAGTCCGAACGGCTAGATGAGAAGCACTTATTCATGAAAAGTATACTCTTAAAGGATTTGTCAGTTCTTTGCCAGAGGAAGTACCTTCAGAAAAACATTTCTGTTTTTAAGGTGGCAGTGGCCGGGAATCGAACCCAGACCTTTGGCATGACAGTTCTACGCACTAACCATTATGCCACGAGGTATCGGGTTTTTCAATAAGAGCGCTACAAAAGTTTTTTTTAAATAAAACAAAAACGGTTTTGGATATCAATGAAATTCTTTATTCTTGTGAAAGAACGTTTGATGCCATTATGTATGAAACTCGATCTCTTTTAGATGGCCACCACGGGCACGCTTGCTGAAGTCCAGACGCTGAACCCAATTTTCGATGGTTTTCAAGCATAAGTCGGCCGATACTGCTGCAATTTCACGTTCGATATTCATACGAGGTTCATCAATCGTCGCTGGCTTGTTGGCATAGACCATAGACTTGACGTAGCTCCAAAGGAAATAGTCTAACGGCGTCAAATGGAAAGACCGAGGTGGCCAAGCGACTGGACCATTTCGTGAGATAACACGTTCTCCAAACTTGGTTTTACAATAAATTGATTATGACATTCGCTGTGTGGCTCGTGGCGCCGTCCTGTTGGAACCACATATCCTCCAAGTTCATATCATCCGATTGGGGCCAAAAATATTCGGTTATCATTGAACGGTAGCGATCCCCATTCACAGTAACGTGCCGGTCTTGATCATCACGGAAGAAGTACGGCCCAATGACGCCGCCGGCCCATAAACCACACCAAACCGTAATTTTTTCGGGATGCAATGATGACTCATGGAGTACGTGTGGATTGCTGCCTGACCAATACCGCATATTTTGTTTATTGACGAAGCCATTCAGCCAGAAATGAGCCTCATCGCTGAAGATGATTTTTCAATGAAAACCCGAATCATTTTCAAGTTGTTGCTCAGCCCAATTCACGAACATACGACGCTTCTGGTGGTCAAGCGGCTTCAGTTCTTGCGTCAATTTAATCTTGTAAGGATGTAGGCCAAGATCTTTTCGCAAAATTCGCCACAACGACGTCACAGAGATGCCCAACGCTTGAGAAAACGATGTGTGAGAGACAAATTTGAGCTTTCTGCAACTGAAGCCTCAGCGGCAGCAATATTCTCGACACTACGGGCACTTCTTTGTCTCACTTGCACGGGAACATTTTGTACTTTGCCTGTCTGTGCCTGTGGATTAAAATTTGTCCACTAGACGCTCAATTGTTGATCTGCTAGGACGATTATGACGACCATAAATTGGACGTAGCGCTCTTAACGTTGAGGCCACTGACTCCGAATTTCGGTAGTGAATTTTAATAATTTCGATTCGTTGTTGGCTCGTATATCTTTCCATCATGAAATGGCAAACATTACTGAAGAAAAATGAGCGGTAAGAAATATGGCGTCGTTTGCTGTCCCTGTCGCTCTACTTTTGTAGCGTCCCGTTTGAAAAACCCTTTATTTGTCAATCTCTGTAAGAGTTGTATTATCCACTTCTAGTGGATAATAAGCTCAATTAATATTTCGAATAGCGCTTCTTTAAGATCGTCAAGATTTTACTTTAGAACTTTTTTAATCGTCGCCTGAGAAAATTAATGTCGTATGTAGCAAAAATGGTTTTTTGAGGTTTGAATGCAGTTTTGGTAAACAAAAAATTATCTTTCGAATGGTTCTATTCCCGTTTTGATATCTCTTTAGGTTTTGGAGATATTTTGTATTATTTTGTCGTATGTGCAAGGTCAAATGCGTTTTGGGTAATAATTTTGTCGTATGTGTAAGAATTTTTCACATACGACTTTTTTTTTATGGAAAATCGCGGTTTTTGTTCGTTGCGTAAATGATTGTCGTATGTGTTTTAAATCCTGCACATACAACAATTTTTTACCCAACTTACTGTAAATTATTGTCGTATGTGCCATAAGAATGTGTATGCAGAAGAACAATTTCAGTTGACTTCAGAATGTCGTGGAGTGCGGATGGTTCCCCTGCGCCGGAGTTACCACCGGAACTTCTTGCGTAAGTATTATAAAGTATAAATCAACTTAAATAATTTATTAATAAAAAATATATTATTACTAGAATGAGTGATGCTATACTAAATGACACTGATTCTTCTGTCGAATCTTATGTTGACGACGAAGAAGACGATCCCACATTCGTACCCAATGGATGCAACGAGCGCTCTGCTCTCAGGTGTTTCTATGAAAATGCACCAAACGAAATAGAAACTCCATCGTGTTCGAACCAAATACAGAGAAGTTTACCCTCCAACTACACAAGCTCCTGTAATGTTTTTTATAATTCTTATCCACAAATTGAAGATGTATAACGGCATATTTATTTCACAGCTTGTAGCGACACACCTATAACCAGGAAACGAAAACGCAATCCATCTCTATGGAAGCAAAATGCAAGAAAAAAACTGCGAGAACAAGGTTTACCATTCACAAACAACAAGGGAGTTGAAATACAGGGACGAACCTTGAAACCAGCGTGTCCTGCTACATGTTTTTATGGATGCACGCAAAATATTTCAGATGAGCGCAGACACGGGGTACACTCACATTTTTGGAGTCTGACTTCTGAAGAAAAACAAATATATTATGGCAACTTTATCAAAAAAACAGACATTAAAAGACATTATTATTATTATTTTACGTACAAGGAAATGTCATTTATTTCGTAATTTATGTAATTTAGTTTTAAATTAATATTTTGTATGCTTTTTTGTTAAATTGTATACATTATTATTTATGCACAAGAAAATGTCATTAACTTCACAATTTATGTAATTTAGTTTTAAGTTATTTTTTTTTTAAGTTTTTTTTTTTTTAATTATTTTGTTTAATTGATAAGTTGCCATGGATACGTTTATTTTTGTTTTTTTGATTTAATGTTTATTTTTTTATAAAAGACTGTTTATTCTTATTTTATGTGAATTAAATTATTTTTGTTTCAAAAAAATATTGAATTAGTTTTATTTATTTGTATGAATAAAAAGGTATTGATTTCGGTAAAAGTTTGTAGTATGTGCAAATTTTTTGTCGTATGTGTATGGGATAAATATTTTAGTTAGCAAAATGTAACATACGACAAAATAATATTTTGATTAATTGGCTTTAAAATCTGTAAAAATGGAAGCTGGCTTTAAATTTTGATTTTAAAATGAAGTTCCATCTGCTCTGCACGTACAGTTCAAGTTTTGACAATGTATTCTTAGCCGTTTCGGAGATATAATTTTTTGAACTTTGATTGCGATTTCCCAAAATCAAAAAAATGTAACATACGACATTATTATTCTCGGGCGACGTAATGTTCTCCTTTTTTATTTTTGAAGTAATTTTACAGATGTTTTATAAAAAAAAGCAAGCCTATTCAGTTAGGCCGAAACGAAGCTGAAATTTTGGTTGGGTATCCTAATGACATAGGTGAAAATAATTTATCAAAAGTTTATGCCTAATATATTTGGACCCTATGCTGTAAACTAGTTAGTATTTATTTTTGGTGGCCATAATACATAATTGGACTACCCACTGAAGGCTACCATTTCTATAAACTTTTCTTACAAATTTGCAATAGGTCGGAAATGGTTTCTAAAAGCCTTCATTATGGCCTTAAAAGTGTATACCTAACCTACTATTTTATATCAATTTCTTGGTATAAATTTACCGTTGATAAACGCCTTGAGGAAGCTTCTTTGAATTACTCGTATTTATACAAACGTATGATATTATATTGAGTAGTACCAATACATCAAACGAGGCAGCAAAAAGTACAAATCTTTCATAACCTTGAGCAATATATGTAAGCATACACACATACTTTATTCAATAATTTTCTGAAAAAAATATTGTTGTTAGCCAAATGGAAAATATTTAAACCATATCTTCTTTCCATAGAATATACTCCTTATTTGATGCACTTTGGCCTCAGAACTGAAACGTTTTTGCACTTATTCTCAGTAACCAAACATTTCTCATAAGATTAATATCACTTTTACCAAATTGCATTAAAAAAATACTCCTTACCCCTTCCTTGCTTAATCTCAGCATGAAATGGCAACAGCTATACCTTGAACTCAATTTCTATCTCATATGCGGTTAGTAGGTTTATTCATATAAATTGTCACATCTCCCCTAAAAGACCACACAATTTATTATGTTGCTCAACCATTTACTTTGAATTTAATAAAAGAAAAATAAATAAATAACAAGCTTTTCTCTGGCTTTTAACTTTATTTCACATAAAATTAAAATATCTGTACATTAGAAAAGGAAATTAAAAACTTTAACCAACCAACATTTCAAGAAAAAAAAAACAATTTTCTAATTTAATTTTAAATGTTTTTTAAAACGGAAGAGTACCGAAATAAATCAAAACAGACAAAAAACCCTTATAAAGTGTTTGGAATTGTCAAAAGAAACAGAAACAAAACTAAATAAATATCAACCCTTAAATTTACCCTCTTAAGTTTTTTTTTTTTAAAGTAAAACACTCCCAAGAGAGCTTAAAATAACGCCAAACCAAACCACCAACAAACAAACTCATTTTCCTGCATTTTAATTAAGTAGCCTTACTTGCCCCTCCGAATCAAACTTACCTACTGGCAGACACACACACTAAACACTCTAGGATCTAATGGTAGATGATAGGATCTAAAAAGGATATTCGACTTCATTTGTCATGCTCTATCGGTCTCGATTGCGTTTTGCACAGAAAAGCAAACAAACAAACAAACAGTACGAAAATGAAATTGGAAAATCGCCTTTCAAGAAGAAGGACATGTCTTTTAACAGTTATTTCCATTGAAAATGAAACCAAAAATAAAAGCAAGCTGACAAATCCCACAGGTCACCAGGTAATCGGATCGGAATTAGGCGAAGATAAGACAACAAGGTAACTTATTCAGGTACTCAGTCCCAGGACCCTAAATGACCAAACGAATTGTCTGTTTGTATAAGTTCAACCTTCTTCAAAGGAAGCTTGAAAAAAAAAATAGGGTAGGATAGAAAAAATTAAAAAAAGAACATTTGGTCCTAGTGTAGATGATGGTGTTGTGAACTTTGGAGCCTCTGGCAGTTTTTAGCAGTTTAAGAAAGGGAAATGATTTAATAGCAATCAACTTATTGCTTGCTCCTAATAGGTCCTTTTCCATTTCCTTGAATATTAATGAAGAACATTTATTGATAAAGCTGCTCTCAGGTAAGTGAAATTATAACGATGATGATGATGATGATGGCGATGGTCTTGATGATGATAATTTGTATACTACTGGAGCAGATGTCATCAACTAAAGAGGACTCATCTTCAAGAGCTGTCATTAAATTTTATCTTGTCACAAAAATATTGATGTTCTGTAATCATTTATTTATGTGGTTTATGCACCCTCCACCCCCAAAACTGGCTCCCTAGCTTAATAAAAATTTATCATCTTCCTTCAATTGTGTTGGTTGTGTGGTGTCAAATATTCCTCCTATACATTCATGTTAAGTGAATGAAATAAAATTTAAATAGAGTGCATTAGATTCGCTTGAGCCATCACGAAGGGATATGAGGCAGAGGTGAACGTGATGTGTGTGTGTTTTGTGTGAGTTTCGTTTAGTATATGTAGATTTTTTAAGATCTTAGGACCGTAAAAAAAAAATTGCAAAATACGTGAAGGAAGCATTTTTTATTATATTTTGAAGTGTGCTCCCAATGCTAGTCAGTACATGTTTGCATTTAAGGAAAACTCCTGGGAAGAGGTAAGTTTTGTGGTTATGGCTAGCCATTAACATGGTTTTTAAGTTTGATATTTTATTTAACAGGATAATAAGAAAATGTTTTGGTTTTTTTATGAAAGGTGATTTTTTATGATTGCATGTATGTAGATGAAACAAATTGAATTTTTTATGTATGTTTATGTTGATGTATTATTTAAAACAAGGATATCAAGAAAAAAAAAATTGACAGAGGATGGAAATTACTTGCGAAAGGGCTCTGCCTGCTTCGTAAGTAGTTTAATTTATGTTTATTTTACTACTTCCTCTATAAAAAAGTATGTTGAAGATATCTTTATTTTTAAGATCATCCGTTTCTGGGACTCCTTTTTCTCTATTCTGACCTATTTTTAAAAAGTGTCTTTATAGCTTCATACTGATAGTCAAGTCATAGTGCTTCCTACCTTTCACCTATACATACGTGGTTGATGATGATGATGCATGTACGTTGTATACACAATAAACTTTATAATATTTGTGCCTTAAGGGCCCTGTCGGAATTTGGGAACTTCTTGTTCTAAAGCATTTTTATAGTTAAGCTTTTCTTTTCTATACTGGGTGGTGGAACTGGTTATTTATCAGCTGTGAGAAGGATTATTTCCTATCTAATTTACGATAATTGAATATGAAGAAAATTTGAATAGACAATTCTTCAGTTTAAGTGGAGTGACTGAATTTATAATTCAAGTTAAAATTTCAAATGAGCTCATCTCCATTGCGCTTTGCCCATATTCATAGGCGGCGCTAGACCAAAAAGAGGCGTGTGCGAGATTAATTTGCGGGGCCCCTTGCGAAAAGAAAGGCCGAAAACGGATACATTTTTTTAAACTGAAAAATCTAATTTAATTTATAAAATCCTAAAAGAATTGTTTCACACTGTATTAACAAGTAATTCTTAATCTGTTTTTATTTGCCTCAGAACGAGAATTTCCGTCTGCTTTTTTGAACTGCGACTTCTGAGGACATCCGAGAAAGGGATGGCATTAAAAAAATAGTACGCAACTCACTTACAGTTATAGGGTTTTAATTTCGAATTGCAATAGTTAAAAATATTTCTGCCGATGTAGTGCTGGCCACGATACCAAACCAAACGATAATTTTGTAAGTATTGTCTAAGTATCCTCCATACCTGCCAAAAATACGCACACAGGAATGGTTAAGAGTTATAAGTCACTAGGCCTTGGTTCTGAACGAAATTTATATTGTCTCAGTATCGTCAAAATCGAAAAATTTTAGTATCGTCTGGTTATCGGTCTCGTCTGGTTTCCGTCTGGTCTCAGTCACAAACAAAAATAAAATATAGGACTTGGTTAGATGTTCTTGATCTTCTAGTTGAACTCGCTTGGTATTTTTATAATTTAAAAAAAACTCATTATAAAAAATAAAAATAGTAAATGAACGAAAATCTTTTTAACTAAAGTTTTTGAATTGTCTTAACAATTTTAAAGGGCTTGTTTCATAACAATAAAGTTCCTATTAGTTATTCGAAAAAAAAATTCTGAGTAAAAATATCATACCAGAAAAACAATACTGTTACAAAATTATTGGAATTGTTTCCGAGAAATTAAGATATAAGAAAAAATATGAGATGCAGTTGGTGGATTTCCCTAAAGTCACTTCTTCCATCAGCTATAAGGAACCAAGTCAAAAAAAGTCATCCATAATTCATCCATCCAATCAAACGAAATGAAAATATTATCCAAATGACTTGTTTCAAAGAAACAAAGCAAAAGAAAAATCGGCGTGGAAATGGGTGGCTCTAATTTTTTTTTTTTACACTTCAGATTCTTTGTTGTAGTGAGCTTAGAGCAAGCTGCAAACCTACAATCAGAGGCTCATCATAAGTGCATGTGTTAGTGGTTAGTAAAATAATTCGAGCTAACACATGCATACAAATAAAATTAATACATTTACATAGTTAAACAAACAAACAATAAACATAATTAAGCAATATATATCACATTTAAATTAAATATGATCTAAAAGTAAAAAAAGAAAAACAATCACGAAAGTGGAGCACTGGTTCGAAACAATTTTTTCAATCCCATCTTACTAACGTTAAAATCAACCGTGGAGCCATTTAAATTAAATATCCTACACATACGGTTAAGAGGCTCATGTAAACCGTAGTTAGTTCTATGGAAATTTACATGTAAAAGTTCAAATCTTCTCAGATGGTGAGATCCTCCACGGAAGTTTATGCCAATACAGGCCAACAAATCAGGAGCATCGATTTGACCATTTAGAAGTTGGTGAAGAAAAATTAGATCATTATTCACCCGCCTTTGATATAAGGTTTGGACTTGCAGTAACTGGATCCTATGTTCATATGGTGGAAGGTTGAATGGATCTGCCCAAGGAAGACCTTTCAGAGCAAAGCGAATGAATTTATGTTGTATCGATTCAATACGATTTTTATGAATTTCATAAAAGGGAGACCATTCTTGAGACGCGTACTCTAGATGAGGTCGTACATAACAATTGTATAAGGAAAGCGTAACGTACGGATCGTCGAATTCCTTTGCCCAACGTTTTATAAACCCAAGCATAGAGCTTGCTTTATTAACAATGAAGTTAATGTGTTCAGTGAATTCTAAATTTGAGCTGAAGTTAACACCCAAGTCCTTGAAACTAAAGACTCGACAGAGTTTGTGTTGTGAAATAGAATAATTAAAAGCATTTGCAAGTCGCTTTCTAGAGAAAGTAATTGTTTGACATTTGGCAGGGTTAAGAGAAAGACCGTTTTTATCACACCAAGTAGCGAAACTATCAATATCGGCTTGCAAAAGAATATGGTCATGGTTAGCTTTTATTGTCTTAAAAATTTTCATGTCATCAGCGAATATAAGAATATCACTTGAACGTATACTTGAGACAACATCATTAATAGCAAGAATAAATAGAAATGGGCCTAGATGACTTCCCTGGGGCACACCGGAGTGAGCCTTGAATGAGTTTGAAAGGCAGTTTCTAAATTTCACCTGGTACGATCTATTTTCAAGGTATGATTTTACCCAGGTGATAAAAAATGTTGGAAACCCTAAAGATTTTAGTTTAAATTAAAATTAAAATATTTGCTTAAACCCACTCCCTTGTAAAGAGAAAAAAAACTGTGAAATGTTGTTTTCGAAAAACCAATTACCAGAATTTTTTATTTGTGATAAACTAATAAATTAGCATATTCGAAAATAATTTTTTTCCATGATATCAAACGATATTACCGATGTATCAGTACATTTCGGTCCCAACGGTACGGTACGGTTGGTCTCAATATCGTTTTGGATGCTTTAGAGCTGGTATCGTTTCGGTTTCCGATACCGAGACTTTTCTGGTATCGTGGCCAGCCGTACTTATGAGGTGTCCGTGAAGAGATTTTGATCTGTTTCTTTCTGTGACATTCAAAAATAGAGGGATTTCAATGGATATATTTCTGTCTTGTGCCATTTTTTCATAAAAATAAAATTGACTGCCTGTTGCCTGTTGCCAAAGTGTCATGTTAAGCAAATGACTTGACTACGAACCATTAATTCCCACTATGGATTGTGGGTTTAAATAACCAACATTACGCAAATAACTTGAGCTTTAAGATCGTTGGTTCTCGGTCTAAGTCTAGTTTGGTTAAGTCACTGAGATCGTTATCTGTTATGCTGGGTTAGATACTTAATTTCCAAAATCATAATCTCCATTATCCATATCAAAATCCACAGGTTAAAATCCCAAAAATCTAAATCTCCGAATTTAAGATCTTTAAAATCAAAATCTTCAATCCCAAAACTTGAAGGTGGGGGTGAATGCAAAGTGCGACTGGAATTGTAATACATTTTTAAAAGTTGTTTTTTTAAATACTTCTCAAATAACTACATATTTATTATATTACTTAATACTTATTTTTTAATAAGTCTGCCCCTGATCAAGATTCTGCGTATGCCCTTGATTTTAAGGGATTATAAATAAAGGGGATTTTGGTTTTGGGGACAAAAATTTGGGCTAGGAAATTTAAATTTTGGGTTTTTTTAAAACATACTAGTAGAGATTTAAGGATTTGAAGAACTCGTCCTTGGATATTTCGTGGATCTCCCTGACGCTTTGAAGCAACAGTTAAACAACTCTTATTAGGAATGCTTCTGAAATTGATTAAACTTTTCATTTAAAATTACTTTCTTTGAAACATGAAAGTCTTTAAAGGCGTTGAGTGACCCCTCGAAGCACGGGGCCGTGTGCGGTGGCACACATGGAACACGCCTTCTGTCGCCTCTGTCCATGATAGGTGAGCTCATCAGTAAGATGACTATCCTTCTAAGACGGAAATTTGTATCGAGGTTTACCGACTAATATAAAAATCACATTTGAAATTCTTGGTGTCTGAATTTAAACAAATTACCTTAAAGTTCCCAGTATCTCCAATACTGTGATTTGGATATTAGTCGGTAAACATCGATACTAATTTGCGTCTTAGAAGGATATGATAGTCATCTAACTAAAGAGCCCAACTATCATACCCACGGGCAAAATGCAATGGAGTTGAACTCATTTGAACTTCAAACTTGAATTATATCTTATATACGTTTCCCCACCCCCAGTTTGCATTTCAATTCAAGTTTTTGCAGTTCGCCAAATAAGGGTGTAATCGAGTGAATTAATAACTTCACAGTGAAGTTAGCGGGCCACATAGTGTATCTCAGGAACCAAGCATGTTAGAAACTTGCAGTAAGACTCAAAATTTGCAGTTTTGTTTTGCATTTCAGTGACAGACTAGGTCCAAATTTTGAAATCCTTCATTTTGAAAAAAAACTGTATGCTGCCGTTATACATAACTTCGTTGTGAATGCTATATCTCGTTTCTTCCTATTTCACCAATCAATTCATATTGGAGTTTGGGAGCACTCTGAACTTCTGAAATCCGCCAAGAGACCTTAATAGAACGAAAAGACTCCTCATTTTATTTCTATTTATTAGCTTCTTTGTTAGTGTCCTTCTGACAACTTTATTTTATTAATTGCTTGTGTGTATGTCTTGATAAAATTTGCGTCAGATCTCCCATTTTCTTTTACCCTATTGTCATTCATCTCACTTACTTAATTTTTAAGAAAGTTATCATGTAATAGGGGACTAGGACTTTATTGAGTCTTTGTGTTTTGTTAGTTAACGTAAATCGAACAAGCCATTTGAAATATATTGGTTTGATTGGTGTTCGGTAACAGTGAATTGTACTTTCCCAATTTAAATAAATTTCTCCTGAACGATATTAAACATTCATACAAAAATCTTGCGAATATCTATTACACAAATTTTTAAGAATCAGTCTTATTATGTTCCCACCGAAGTGAAATATGGGATTTTACCCAAAAATTTCCCACCACCACACCAAATTTGGAGCCTTACTACAAGTTCCTAGCATGCCTGGGTCCTGAGATGAATCTGATCAGTATGAAATTTTTTTTTTTAAATAAAGGACTTCAAAATTTTGAAGTTGCATATTCTTGAAACGCAATTATTTTTCCTCTTATAGCCAGCCTATTGAATAGACTTTTAATAAGGAACAAATACGTGCAAGGATTTTTATTATTGAATATATTTGTGTGGCCCAAGAAATGCTTCAAAATTCACCCATGCGTTTGTGAGAGTATGGTCCCACTGGACACTTTTCAATATTTTTGGTTTAACTCGGAAACTATAAGCCCAGTTTGAAATTTTTCCTTTGTTTTATATAATTTTGAAAGTTAAAAACTTAAAGCCATTTAGAAATGAGAGCAGTAGTACTTACCACCATCCAGTCATGCATATTGCTTCAGTAATTATATTCGATATTTTATATGCAAAAGTCCTTAAATAAATTCTTGATTTTTCGTCAACTTTTGAATTAAGAATGCGAAAAATCAAATTGATATTTCATTCAAATTGCCTTAACTTCGTATTTGTTCATAGTTTAAGATTTTTTTCTTGATCTTCATACTAAAGCAAATTATAGACACTGCAGAGAAAGGAATTCAAAATTTTTCCAACCCTTTCAGTAAAGTTTATTTGAGAGTCTTAGCGTCAAACAACTCAGTACTTGACCAAAAAATATTATTTTCGATTTTTCTTTCTTTTTACTATGGTGCGAAAATTTCCTCTTATCCCAGTACTTCCGTCTTCATTGGTTTGTCTATATTAATTCCCTATCACTGATGTGTTAAGAACCTTCTCTTCAAAAACGTTCCATTTCATTTCTGAACAGCTTTATTTCCAAATTTTATTTCGTTTATCATTTCACAGGCAGGAGGAATAATGTGTGACACAGTCGTGCGGTTGATAGAAATGGAATCTTGATTTATTATTTTCACAGACAATAAATTTTAACTCATTTACACCCATTCAACTCAAAATGTATCGCAAAAATAGCTACATTTTATAGGTTAGGTACCTATACTTAAAGTGTTATAATTATCTTGTTTGCACTTATAATGAAATGCGGGTTTACTTTACCCACTATAATTTCCTCTCTATACTAAAATAGTCACCTGCCAATAAAGGATAATGACCTTTGCCAACATAACTTTGTATCGTGATATTTTATTTGTTTGCCTTTCCTGCCATAAAAACAACAATAAAATACTTCAGATGTTGTATAACAATAATTAGTCACTACCACTACACTTCTTTTATTTAAGTTGGCTCTCAACATAGGATGCTTATAAATTGTGTGTCCATTGGGATATGCTCTTGACATTAATTACAAGAACGCTCTGTTAGATCGTTGTCTTTTGATGTGTGTAAACATCATATGTATATTGCTCGTCTGAATGGTATGTTCACATCATCAAGGGCAAAGTGCCTACCTAGACAACATGTTCAAAGTAAATAATACTAGGATTGGTACTTGGAAGCCATTTATAATCACAATTAGTTCCTATAATTGTCTTTAAGCAACAGGAATCGGAAAAAGCCTAGGAGCCATTTTGGAACTTCTATATAGAGGCTAATATTATTTCCCTATACCCTTCAATAGCAATAGAAGTTACTTTTTGATTGTGCACAAGGATATGCCTATGGGTATTATTAAGAATAATGGCTAAACATACTATGTACTCTTGTAAGCCTCCCCACATGCTAAGCGCGAAATCCTTTTGAGCAATACACAAACACAAAATGGAAATGGCTACACATTACGCTTGTGGTTGGTTAATGATCCTTTAATATTTTATTGCAAGCGTACGAGTAAATGTTAAAGCCTGGAACATTAGAGATGCCAACATCATTTCCAGAGCTAGTTTATTTTATAAGCCTTAGGTATAAGTTAGATTTAATGATTTGATGTTGATAATAATTTTAAATTGTATATTGCACATATTTTATGACTGTCGGGAATGTGCCTCTCAAAAGATATTTTGTTTTGAAGAGTATAAATGTACAACTTTTAACGTTCAGCCTCGAAGAAGTTGTGATTAAGTGGGTTTTGATAACAGATATTGTTTTTTTTTAATCATTCCATTAATTGGGCTTGGCATATGCTTGCTTTATGAAATAATGTTTTCAATAAATTGTGAAGGTACTTAAAATGGAGTAAAAATATAGTACCATACATGATTAATGATCAGTGGCGTATTTAAAGATTAGGCACCCCGAGCCAGTAAGTTTTGGCGCCCCATTAACTGGCAAAAAAAAAAACAGCTAAGTTTACTTCATTAAGAAAAAAAAGTCATTTAAAATTAATTTTTGCCAACGCGCATTGTTATATCTGACCGTGACCGATTGTGTTCAGTCATAATTTAGAATTGGCTTAATGGCTTGATTGACCTCCCTTAAAATTTTAATATTTTAATTTGAAGCTAACTAAATGCTCATTTGTTGTGTCAGCCATACATTTTTAGCTTATTGATTAAATTTCCGCTTAAATAAATCGTAAGTTAGCGATACAAATTTTACGCAATTTTACGCAAACCAGAACTTGTAGCTCCAACAAATTTTTGAAAACTAAAGTTTTTGATAACAAGTTTCAGACGAAAATGTGAAAATCATGATTCACTTATTGAAAAATATTGTAGATTTTAAAATTCTTATTTTTTAGACAATAATCAATTTTGTGGCCTAAATGGATGTTTTTCAAAATTCAAAACATGAAATTCACAATTGTAAGGCGCATTTTTAAATAAAAAAAAAATTTAAGGCCTGTGAGAAGTAAGACAATTGTTTTTTTTTTTTCAATCAGGTCATCTAGGGCTGCTTTTAAGCAATCTATAATAGTATTAAAATACATCATACATAAACATAACTGTCTTTCCTACAATCAACTACCAGAACTCTGTGCTTGACGTCAGATAATGCAACCAGAAAAAATATTAACACTATTACCTTATATTATTTTTGTTTTCTCGTGTTTTTCTTTCTTCAGTTGAGCTAAAATTTGATTAACAACTTCAAACCATAAAAATTGTGAAAATTTCTTTCAAATTTGATCAGATTATGTCTAAAAATAAATTTCCAACACAATATTTCTAAAAACTAGCACTAAAATTAGTTCTAATCGATTGATGATATTTCTAAATATTATGGACTACATTCTTTTAATTGTGTATTTAATTTTTGAATATATTTTTTATTAAAGTATACATTCAAGCACATATTTTAAGACATTTCAAATTTAAACTTTACTCACTTTCTACTTTCGACGGTACTTTTTTTTAAATCTTGAAATTTTGCACCATTTTCTGACCTAAATTGTGAAGCCTCTTTGTTTTAAATCGAAAAAAGGGCAATATTATTGAGTTCATCATCCCCAAAAAGAAACAAGTTTCATAAATTTGGGTGAATAATTGGAGTGAAAAATTATTTTTGTCACCAAAATTCAACAAACGGACCACTGTGGGGCACCTCTAAGTCTTTATTTTTTCCATCCTATTTTGGAAATGAGTTTTACTTTTTTTTTCCCCAACACACTGTGCCGCCCCAGGCCATGGCCCTTATGGCTCTAAGGTAAATACGCCACTGTTAATGATTCATATAACCACAAGCAAAATGTCCTTAAAATTTTTGATTGTAAATTATTGAAAACGACTAAAATAGTTGTAAGATTTAAAGTGAAAAACGTGAGTGGAACCATGCAACATATCTTCTCTCTACAGACTACACTCTTACATGCACCCAAATTTTTGGCTCTAATCTAACCTGCGTCAGTTGTTCCAAATGCAGATTGCATGGTTTCATTAAATCAGTGAGAACAAAAGAAAAAACATTAGAACAAAACCATTACAATAAGGTAAGAAATTAGGACTTCCTTAAAGAAAAATGCTTCACTAAAAGTAGTAAAACTTTTCCTCAGGGTGATGAAGATGCACAAATTAAATGTAAGAGATTTTATTGGAATGAAAAATTTCCGTCCGCCAGGTCTGTGCCAGGTAGCCTCTAGCCGTCCACTAGGTATCCACTAGTATACCACCAGGCTTCCGGCTGGTATTCTCTAGGTGTCCAGCAAGCCTTCGCCAGGCCTCCACCAGTTATCTACTAGGCGTCCACCAAGCATCCGCCATGTTTCCGGTTTGTATCCACAAGGGATCCACTAGGCGCCTGCTAGGCAACCGCCAGGTATCCAGCAGGTATCAGAGCTAGGCCTTCGCCAAGTATACACTTTAGGTTTCTACCAGGTATTCGCTAGCTAGCTTCTACCTTTTATCATATCAGGCATCCACAATATATTCGCTATGCATCCGCCAGGTAACCGCTAGGTGTCCACCAGGTATCCGCTAATCGTCCACCAGCTATCCGCCAGGCCTTCAATAAGCATACGTCAGATATCCGCTAGGCCTTCACCGGGTATCCAACAGGCTTCCGTCAGGTACCTGCTATAGGTGGATATCAGGAATCTGTTAGTGATTCGCATGTATCTGGTTATCCGTTAGGCATTCATTAGTTATCCACTAGGCGTCCACCAGGTATTTGCTAGGCCATGTTCCTGACCAATGCAAAAATAGAAAAGCAGAATGGTCTCAAAAATATTTAATATACAAAAATGGCCATATAACATTATTTACCGTTAAAAAGTTTGATAGGTATGTGTACACAAACATCATAAAGCTCTAAAATGCACTTGATTCTATTTGCCATTTGGTGCAATCGAATATCATCCGTTTGATTTTCTTCAAAGAAGGGCTCATTTCAGTGGTACTTTGGAACACTGCTTTTTTTCTATTCATATCATTAAGAACATCATAGCTTATCAAGTGATTTAGTCGTTTTTAAAGGTCATCTTTACGTTTGTAAGCAAATTTAGCTAATTTAGTAAATTTCTACAAATGTGGACATGTTAACCCTAACATGTATCAGTGTTAAAACGCGTCAATCCGCCAACCTGCTAATTAAAAACTTTCAAACGTAAGGTTTAAATCCCGAATGACAACATCAGCCAACACATCTCTGAATCCTTCATAACAAAAATCTTCCCAGAGAAAAACGCATACAAATCAGCCCTTTCATAGATTCCATCATAATCGAAAATATGCCATGGATTCTGAAAAATCAATTACAGAATCCATTCAGAGTAAATTCGTAGTGGAAAATCTGTTACGAATTTCGAAATTCGCGAAATTCGCGAAATTTTATATAACTATGCAAATCCGAATGAGTATTTAAGTATTTTTTGAAGAGTTTGGATTTAAGATAAAACATTTCATAGTTAAAAGTCTTGAAACAAAAAACTAAAAGCTGCTATTGAAATCCTACGAACCGACTCTTTAGAGTAAAGTACGATCACCCCTGTATCTGTTATATACCATTTGTATATTCCAGTGGACATCAAAGTTATCATGGCCACTTTTGCTGATGATACTGCAATATTGGTGCAAGATAAATCCGTTACTAAGGCTACACAAAAACTGCAAAACGCAAAAGTTAGTGATTGTTAGTGAACCCGTTTGGACATATGGCATCCAAGTATGGGGCTGTACAAAGAAAACAAATGCTGAACCCATTCAAACATTCCAAAGCAGAGTTCTTTGTGGAATAATAAATTCTCCTTGGTATCAGGGTTGCCATAACAAGTTCGATAGCCCAATTTGAAAAATTTTAGAGCCCAAAATCGAAGCCGAAAAAGTAGCCAAAATAGTAGGCCAGTACAAATACATTTTTCTAATAAAAATGAGAATTCTGGGAACAACAGATATGCCGTTGGTTTGAAATGTCAAAACCAATGATTAAGTTCAGTGAATAAAAAGTGGTGTCAAATTGTGGAATGCTTTAAGGACATGTTACTGGGAGAGAAGTAATTTTTATATGATTTATTTATCTTAAAAAATATCGCCCTATAGATTAGATTTGGGCTAAACTTATAGCCCAATTTTGATTGGGCTTTCATACTGAAATTGATGTCGGCAATTTTGGAAAAAGATAGCCCAATTTCCAATAAACAGCCCAATCCGGCAAACCTGCTTAATATATACGAAAAAGCATTATACATCACGACTTTCAAATTGAAATGGTTACACAAGTGGTAAAAAAACATGCTGTATCACACAATCAGCAACTGCAAAGTCATACCAACTCCGAAATGGAGACCGTCTTAAATACACGAGGAGAAATTCGGAGATTGAGATAAACGAAGTCTCATGGTTAGTTATTAGAAAGTTATGGGAAAGTGTTATAAGTGTTATAAATTTAAACTTCCTGCAATGTGATTTAATTTATAATAAAAGAAGAAAGAAAAATCATTTGTCGATCTTTCATAGATTGTTCCTGATTGGTGGTTTTAGTGCGGTAAGAGTCCCACACTACTCAGTAACGACTCTTACTGAGTGTCTTTTGAAGATTCCCATCGGATAAAAAATAATCTGTTGCATACCAAAAATTTCCCTTAAAAATGTTTTAAGAATTTAAAATACAGAAATTTTTATTTTTTAAGAAAACCGCTCCAATGATTTAAAATATTTTTTTCAATACAATCATAGTCAATCAAGAAATAAGATGGCATATTTTTTTCAGTTAAAAGTCTCAAAGAAGTTATTTTAGCTAATTCAAATATTGAATTTCATGCTTTTAAACACTTTTCTCACCAAATTTCCAAGTCTTTACATAATAATGTTCTTAAACCTTCAGCGTCTTGGACATAAGAGCTAGTACGTGCGACCCAGTCGTGCATTTGATTTTTTTTTTGCGTAATCGTTAAAAGGTATCGTCTTTATATACATCCGTTTCATGTCCTCCTGATTCTAAATATATGTATTCCATTTTGTCTTTTTTTGCCTTTTTTACCATTTTACCTTGTTTGACTTTTTTTTTTGCAATTTTTGCCTCTTTTTGCTTTTTTTCCATGTTTTTCCCTGGTTTATACATAATTCATTGTTTTCAAGATCGAAACAAAAACTTAAAAAAAAAACTCCCGAAAAAGTTGATGTGAATGATGTGGAGAGCTCAAAATGGTCTCCACTCGTTTCTGCTCAAGTTGAGAAATCCTTTATTTCCTTCAAGGCGCTTTCAAAAGACAATCGAAGAAAGTTGCTACCTGATAACTTGAGGAAGCTATAAATAGTTCAATATTACTATAATTAAACGTTGTTAAAATTATCTTTTTGTATTTTTAAGAACTTTAGTTTACCTTTTTTAATTTATTTTTGGTCAATAAAATTCTTTCTCCAGTAATAAATGTTTGTATGGAAATGCCCCTTCCTATAGTCGTTATTGACCAAAATTCTGTGTCGATATTTTCTATAAGATATTTTATAAAATTTAATTCTTTAACAAATTGAACCAAAATTAATTTGAGGTTCCAAAATTTAAAGTCTGAAGCTTAACATACGATACAAACCACAAAAGCACTGAAGCCGCAACTTACATGAAATGCACCCATTTTTGATGAATATTCGAAACCTCTGGTCCGAAAAATTTCCATTCATATAACCAAAATTTTGAGAACGTGTCATACTATTATTGTCTGGCTGATGATCAATCCATATAGCTTGACTATGATTCAAATAACGAACGTTCATAATATTATAAAATGTACCCATCTGCACAACATTCATTCCATATTTGACCATACAGATGTGAATTTTTAATGAAAATCGTTACTGTTAGTGTCAGTCACGCATCAAGACCAAGAGTGTGATGTGTATACTGTACCTACATATATATGTAGGTATATAGTACTCACTCCCTTGGGATCAGGGGTGTTGAGTGTTGACTTCTCGTTTAATCATCATAAGCAAGAAGAGGCTCCTGGTGCCTGAGTTATCCACATGAAGTAGCAACGTTTACGAAGTTTGTCAAATGCAAATATTTCATGTTTAACGTGGCAAATGGTTGAAATGTGTGAAAACCTTTTCCGTAATAAACGTCGCCGTCGGTTGTCGTCCTTACCAAACCAACAACTGATGAGTTGAGTATAGGAACCTTCTATAGGTACATTTATGTGTTGGTTTTTCCATGGGAGTTGTTAACTTAATAATATAAAATTTATTCAACATGACGACCGACTAGGTAGGTACGTTTGAAATGCCTGACATTGTTTTGGGTAGACTTTTTGATCTTTGAGGTCGAAAGAGCCCCCAGGTTAGAAATTTATATTAATTTTGTACAAAGGCAGACAAAACAAAAAATAATGGTTGATTTATAAAAGTGAGGAAATGTAAATAGAAAAACAAAAAAGTATATTAAGTTATAAATTCTATGTAAAATGGATGATTTAATTTTGTTTTTCTAGCTCTAAGAAATATTGAATAATTTTTCATTTCAAAACTTTTTCGAAGGTTGAATAAAATCGAATAATATTTCAAATAAATACATAAGTATACAAAAATTCTTTAAACGTTTA
Organism: Dasysyrphus albostriatus; assembly: GCA_946251815.1. Classification (NCBI taxonomy): domain Eukaryota; kingdom Metazoa; phylum Arthropoda; class Insecta; order Diptera; family Syrphidae; genus Dasysyrphus; species Dasysyrphus albostriatus. The sequence continues at coordinate 66,640,796 of OX276335.1, forward strand.
TTTTCTCTGCTTGCTTTTCATTAACTATATTTTAACTTCTACTACATTATATCCTGTAAAATATCCCTTTTGAGGTATTCACCGGAAAACATTTCTGTGGAAAGGTATTTAAAACTTTTTACGTACAATTTTAAAGAACATTATCATTCGGAGGAATCATTATGGTCTTTTCCTAATTGCTTGAAGGTTTCGTTAGAATTGGAATTATCTCTGCCTCTAGCTGTTGGCTGTCATTTGTGGCTTATGGGATAAAATTTGTTACTAAAGCTTTAATAACTAGCTAGGTTCAAAAAACACCCAGGTATCAAATCCGTAATATGGGTTATGTCCGGCATAGTAAAAATTGCGTATGACAAGGCCCTCACTACGTCACTGATGAGTCCAAGTGAGTAAGCCGGTCAAAACACCAATTTGTAGGACTTTTTGCTTTTTTGAATCAATAATTCAACAAGTTCAATCTCTAATGCTAAGTTTATCTACTTGGCTGACTTATTTTAGTAGTATGTAGAATTTGTATTATAAAAAAAACCTTCTTATTATTAAATTTGTTTATGGAGAGTTTTTCTGACATGGAAATGATGAGTTTTGGTTCTCATTTCTCATTGCCTCACTTGTGCTTATATAGGGTGGTACTATTTCTTTCTCAAAAGAATTTATAATAAATACAAGTTAAATTAGAAAAACTAGGCGAAGGTAATTGCCAGACAAGTTTTTGCTCTACACCCATTTTACAGCATCCAACTTGGGCTATTATTGACCCCTTTTACACCAGTAACAATGAAGTTAAAGACATTAAATTTACAGCATTAATTTAACTAACCAACTCCAGACTCGACATTAAAGCCCAGTTGATCCAGTTCAACAAGTACTTCTTACACGATAAATTAAAGTTTCAGAGAAAAAAAAACATTTTATCTTTCTTTGATTATAAGTAGTAGTAGACGAACGTTATTTGTAGAAGGGACTTTTAGTAAGATAATCAACATTTTGTACACTGCACATGGACAGCACATGTAGCTCTATTTCAAAGCCAATTTTTTCTTAAAATAAATCAGGTTTTGCAATAAGAGCGCTACAAAAGTTTTTTTAAATAAAATAAAAACGGTTTTGGATATCAATGAAATTCTTTATTCATTTAAGTACGTTTGATGCCATTATGTATGGAACTCGATTTCTTTTGCATGGCCCCCACGGGCACGCTTGCAAAAGTCCAGACGCTGAACCCAATTTTCGACGGTTTTCAAGCATAAATCGGCCAACTGCTGCAATTTCACGTTCGATATTCGTACGAAGTTCATCAATCGTCGTTGGCTTGTTGGCATAGACCATAGACTTGACGTAGCCACACAGGAAATAGTCTAACGGCGTCAAATGGGACGACCAAGGTGGCCAACCGACTGGACTGTTTCGTGAGATAACACGTTCTCCAAACTTGGTTTCCAATAAATCGATTGTGACATTCGATGTGTGGCTTGTTGTGCCGTTCTGTTGGAACCACATGTCCTCCAAGTCCATATCATCCAATTGGGGACAACAATATTCGGTTATCATTGAACGGTTGCGATCCCCATTCACAGTAACGATCATCACGGAAGTAGTATGGCCCAATGACGCCCATAAACCATACCAAACCGTAATTTTTTCGGGATGAAATGATGACTCATGGAGTACGTGTGGATTGCTGCCTGACCAATACCGCATATTTTGTTTATTGACGAAGCCATTCAGCCAGAAATGAGCCTCATCGCTGAAGATGATTTTTCGATGAAGATCCGAATTATTTTCAAATTGTTGCTCAGCCCAATTCACGAACATACGACGCTTCTGGTGGTTCTTGCGTCAATTTAATGTTATAAGGATGTAGGCCAAGATCTTTTCGCAAAATTCGCCACAACGACGTCACAGAGATGCCCAACGCTTGAGAACGACGTGTGAGAGACACATTTGCGCTTTCTGCAACTGAAGCCTCAGCGGCAGCATTATTCTCGACATTACGGGCACTTCTTTGTCTCACTGGCACGGGATCATTTTGTACTGTGCCTGTGGATTCAAATTTTTCCACTAGACGCTCAATTGTTGATCTGCTAGGACGATTATGACGACCATAAATTGGACGTAGCGCTCTTAACGTTGAGGCCACTCACTCCGAATTACGGTAGTAAATTTTAATAATTTCGACTCGTTGTTGGCTCGTATATCTTTTCATAATGAAATGGCAAACCTTACTGAAGAGAAATGTCAAAAGAGCGGCAAGAAATATGGCGTCGTTTGCTGTCCCGGCCGCCCTACTTTTGTAGCGTCCCTGTAGAAAATCCCTTTATTAGTAGCTGCTATTTTTAAATTTTTATATTTTTTGTTAATACAGTGCACTAATTAAAGCTTAATTTAACTAAATAAACAGTTTTATAAAAACCGTAGGAGCCGTTCTTAAGAAAAAAAAATGTCTTAAACGGTTTTTTGATATTTGAATGGGAGGTAACATTATTTATTGATGAAAGTAAAATTTTTTCTTTAAACACTTTATAGAGCAAGTTTATAAAAAAACTTAAATTAATTTTTAAGGTTTTTTATATACTAAATCTACCATTTAGTTTTCATAATATTAGAGTTTCGAAAAAAAAATTCTAAATTTTAAAAGCCCAAAGAATTTTTTTGAAAATTTTGATAAAAAAAAACTGTTTACAGTGTTTAGAAGTTTCTGTATAAACACAATATTTAAATCAAAATAACTGTTTTGAATGAAATCGAAAACAATGAATTGGTTCTTTTGAACGTATCATTAACAACCATTTTTTGAAAAATGGTTTCCCATCCAAAGGTGGATTTTACAAAAAAAAAATTAATTTAAGAATAATTTATTTTTGAAAAATGGGATTTTGTAAAATTGCTGGCAGGAACCACTATTTTTAATTCTAAACAAAAATGAAAGAAAAATGTGTAGGCAGAATCACCAAAAACCACTGTGTACCAAGTTTTAAGAAAATCGACCCATCCTTTTAGGCTGTAGCCGAGCAGACAGAGAGACAGACAGAATTTGGCACCAACTTTTTTGGTGTTCTCTGTCATCTTTAATTGTTATGTCGAAATTTTTGTTTGCACGAATCCAAAACTTGCCCTATAGTACCTATAGCGCAAGTAAAAAGGCAAAGTTGGCATTATCCTCTCCGTGGTTTATGTTGAAAGCTTAAGAACCTAAAGCTGGACAATATTAATTTATATGCTTAAGATCAATATTTTATAGCAGTTTAAGGAGGAAGGTTCTCTTTCATTCGTAAGCAATATAAAAAAAAAACTGACTATAAATTCATATTCTTATAAATTTAAAATGAAGGTCAGTATAAGATTAAAATAATTTAGCATTTTAGTACTTTTAGAAAAACCTTAATGATAGCAAGGACTTAATAAAAAAACACACTCACCACAATTTGAAACCTAGATTCTTTGAGAGAACTTATATTTATATTATTATTATGCATGCTCGAAGAAATTATCGGAATTGGAAAGTAATCACTGAAATGATTAAAAGCCCTCCGTTTACGTCGTTTTTTTTTATTTATATTTTAAATGAACCAACCCCAAAATGTTCATTGAAATGAACATCGGGAGCATAATAATTTGTTTGAAATTAAGCACGTGGAATAAGAACACCATTAAATCCACCTGAGTTTTCAAATTGAAAACGGAACGAACCTTTTGAGGTCAAAATGAGGGGAAATAATCTTCTTTTTTTAGAATTTTGTTTGTAAATGAAAATATGCTTGGAGGAAATTCAATATAACACATTATACGCACTTAGTTTTTGTGTGTCGTTTGATTTTATGATGCTTTTAAAGGCTATTCGATTTCCATTTACACATGAAACCTGAAAAAGGTTATGAAGTAGAATTTCCATTTTATATACATACATACTCATATCTATATCTTCTTATATGTATAGGTATGTACAAAATTAATTGGTGTTGTGGTCGATTGTATTGACTTAACATCATCCGATTTGTATGGGGATTTTTTTGTTGAATTTGTATTAAACCAGGGGCCCTATTCCGCAAGCGTGAATGATTTTCCGTGTACTCACACTCCGTGTACTCACACTCACGTGTGTATAAATTTAATTCATTGTGCATACGATATTTGTCAAAAACTTAAAACTCACTCTTGCAGGATCACACGATTTTTTGTGTACACAGAAAAAACTCACTCTTGCGGAATTGGGCCCCAGGTTCCTAAACAAACCACGAAGATGAATTTTGACCGAAAAAGACGAAAAATCGTGAAAACACAAAATTTCATACTTTCAGGCGGGTGATATTAGAATATTCTATTTGAAAGGGAAGAATAAAATATTCTAAAGAATGATCTCAGTTCCAAGTACCTACTACAGAATTGACAATGGGCTCATTTTGTTCCTTATTAAAATGGAATTTACAATCCAACAGATAGCGTAACACTCTCAGAATTTCATTTCCCAGCGAAATGGTTTAAGCTATGTTTGAAGACATATGGATTGTTGATGGTGTGCTGCGGGCTACACTTTAAAGAACCAGTCGGCGAATAAATTTGCTTACCAATGATAACAATAATTGGGACGCAACACAATTTCTGCATCTGTTATTCAAGTTTGTACATTGTTCGCCACCATAATCTCGACATTTTTTCGCTTAAACGTTTGAGCTTACATACTTCTATCGAGCCATTTTGTAATTTTACTCGGACGAGTAATCCAGGCTTCTGCTACAGATTCAACACTTATTTGTCAAATTTCTTCAATCTCTTCTTCCCGACTCTTGTAATTCTTTGTTCAATATCTTAATGCGTCAAACATCTTCATCTTTATCGTTAACAAATCAGCGTTGCCAATTGTATGCATAGTTAAAAATTTAATTTAAATTAACCCAAAACAAAATTAAGAAAAGCTGAATTTTGGCGAAGAGCTTTGTTTTGACGTCTTAAGCATTTCCTGAAAAGTTCCGTAAATTTGGGTAGGGGCAACATTTTGAAGGGAGTGTAAAAGGGCATATAATTCAATTTTGTCTCAATTGCTCCGAAACTATGAGCATTTTTCAAAAAATGTGAAGGTGCAGATTGTAACTTTTATAATTTTACACA